>JZKD02S0196847.1:21320-51993 GCA_000966675.3 Picea glauca | reverse complement strand
AGGCAACTGGACCAGTCAATAACTGACAAGTGGCATTAATCCGTCAAATGGGGAGATGCCACGTGGTCCAATCATGGGCAGCCACGTGGCACCCAGTCATCAGTTGAAGTGGCATGTTTCAAAAAAGTTTTGGGGTCCATGGGACTTGAACCCACGATGACCACCAAGCCCAACACCTTAAGAAATGGTCTTTTGTCAATACACCAATTTATTGCTTATGATATAAAACCTACAATATGAAATATATTGCAAAGTATTGTATGGAGAGGGGCCAACGCTTAGCCCTTTGGGCTAGCGCTTGGACATATGAACCCATATGACCCTGTCAAGGGGGCGCGCGCTAGGAAAAAGGGGGCTTATGCCCAAATCTAACTATAAAGTGGGTTTTATAACCAATTTTTGGGTTTTAATGGTAATTAAGCCTATTTTTAATGGTTTTTGGGAGTTATTGGGTAGTTTTGGAGCCTAAATTTTGGGAGGAAGTTGGAGATGAGAAACCAACTTCCAAGATATATAACCCAGGCCTGTTTGAGGCCATGAGGGGGCATTCAGAGCAGAGTTATGCTGAGGAGAAGCCAAGCCAAAGCCATTTTGAGGCAGAGAAGCTTTTGAGGAGGAGACGTTGTCGGACCATTTCTGGGAGCTCCGGACGTCCGTTTCGCGTGTCGTTTTCTTTGCATGGTTCTAGAGATCTGGAAGAACATGACCAGATTATTCTTGTAGCCATTTGGCATTGCAGAGATGTACTTTTAATCATTTGAACAGAAATAAAGAAGCCTCTCCCACAGAGAAAAGGCCCGGAGACGTAGGCAAAGTTGTGCCGAACTCCGTTATCAATCTGCGTGTTATGGTTTGCTGTCTTTATTTGCATTTTAGATATGCACATATGTATATGGCTATTATAATTCCTCTTCTTTCCTCATTCTTCACTAAGTTTTCTCAAATGGTTAATTAATGCATGCAAAATTAAACTCAACCATAGTCATTAAAAGATCCTAACGGATCACTAATGAACTGTGTGGCTTGGTTCCAGATGTTCTCACTGAGTGGACAGTTATTTAGGAGGTGCTCCATGGTTTCTGTCTGGAGATGGTAGAGATGGCAGATCGAGGGGTCGATGAAACCTTGTTTTTGAAGATTGTCCCAGGTTAAGATCTTGTTCTGAAGTAGAAGCCAGAGGAAAGTAGAGATTTTGGGCCAGAGTTTTGATTTCCATATTGTTGTCTAGATGTTATCTTTCTGAAGGTTATGGAATTTCTCCTGAAGAGTGTATCCCTCCTTGGGAGTGAAGCTTCCATGAGGTGTATATCCCCATCTGAGAATGTCTTGGTCTGTGCTTTTCCGGATACGCGTTTGGGTGGTAGCTTACTTCCAGTGCTATAGGTCATAGTCCATTGCCAGTTGGAGTCCTTGATGAGTAGATTTACAGCTTCGCCAAGGAGAGTTGTTGGGGGTATCTGTCCACAAATCTTCTACTTTGCGAGTGGCCAAATCTTGGATGTGATTTTCATAGGAATGTAGATTTTCTTCCAGTTGTACGGGTGGCATTTGCTGCCAAGAATTCGTCCAGAATAGGGCATTCTAGCCATTGCAAACTTCCCAGAAAGCATGTTCCTGTATGAGTGGTCAGTTTTTCCAGGCTGCATTCCAGATGTTGGAGCCTTGGATTTGCTCCTGCATTCTTATGAGTTGATTTTGATGCATGTTTGGGGAATATTTTCATTTCCATAGTTTTGCCCAGATCTCTGCTGGTGTTTTGAGCCATCTCCACCAAATTATTGCTCCCATGGTGCTATTTAATTTTCCAAGGTCCCGAAGGCCCAGACCACCTAAAGATTTGGGCTTGCAGACCTTGCTCCAGCTGACAAAGACCCAATTTTTGTTCGGGTTGTGTCCATGCCATAGAAATTTTCTTTGCAGATTTCTTATTTTCTTTATGACAGATTAGGCGGCAGCTAGGGTTGAGAAGAGGTAAGTTGGGATGGCTTGGAGGAATGACTTTAAGAGAACCAATCTGGGTGGAAGGTTGAGGGAGCGAAAGGTCCAGTTGCTAAGACGGTTGGTGATGGAGAGTAGGAGGGAATCCCAGGAGATGTTTTTGGCTATTGCGTCCGAGAGAGGGAGTCCCATGTAGCGAGAGGGCAGAGTGAAAACAGGGGTATGCAGAAGTTTAGAAAGGTGTTGTTGGATTGTTGAGGGAGGCCTTGGAGGGATCCATTTTGAATTGAGGCCTTGATATAGCGTCGTAGACTTTCAGCCATTATGACAAAAATGAAATGGTAGAGAGGGTCGCCTTGCCTTATTCCTCTTGAGGGGGAGAAGGGTTGTGAGGGGACACCATTGACGAGGATCGAGAAAAAGGTTGAGGAAATGAGTTTCATCATCCAAGAGATCCAATCTTTATTGAAACCAAAAGCCAATAGGAGAGATTTCATGTATTGCCAACTTAATTTGTCAAAAGCTTTTGAAAGTTCAAGTTTTAGAAGCATACCTGGAGTGTGGGTGCTTTCGAGCGAGTGAATGATTTCATGGACAAGTATGACACTATCTGTGATTTGCCTTCCTTCGACATATCCTGATTGCTCCTTGGAGATGATGAAGGGGAGAATTGGCTTAAGTCTTAGAGCTATGACCTTGGAAATAATTTTGTAGATCACGTTGCAAAGAGATATGGGTCTGAAGTTCTTCGAATTTGTGACCCTTTCTTCTTTGGGAATTAGAGTGAAGAAAGTGGCATTTAGTGCTCGAAGAACTTTGCCTGAGCTGCGAGATTCCTCCACCAGCTGCCACACTTACTTCCTTAACATATGCCAATAGGATTGGAAGAAGTCTGTTGTGAAACCATCTGGACCTGGAGTCTTGCCTATGAGTAACTCCTGGATAGCCTGGTCGACTTATGCTTGCGCTATTGGTGTCATGAGAGCCTCATTCTGTTTTTGGGTGATTATATTTGGGATATTTTGGGTCACCCTCTCTATTGTTTTGGTACGGTCCACATTGGGCTCTGAGAGGAGATCCTTGTAGAAATCGGTCAACTCGTGCGTTATTTCCTGATGAGTTAACAGGGTGTTTCCTTATGAGTCATCCATCTTTGTACTGCGATTGATGAGGCGTCTGTGGATCATGGAACGGTGGAAGAATTTGGTGTTTTTCTCTCCCTCATTGAGCCATTGAAATCGTGATTTCTGTCTCCACGGGATTTCTTCCTGCTTGTGTCTTTCGTCTAGTTGCCTTTTGAGTTCATTCTCCTCCTGCTGTTGAGTGGTTGTATATCCTGCATGAATGATTTGTCCATGAAGGTTCTCTAGTTTTTGTTCCAACATTTTCCTTTCCTAGAAGATGTTCCCAAAGACTTCTTTGTTCCATTTGCACACCTATTGTTTGAAATATTTGAGTTTTTGCTGGAAGCAATATATTTTTATACCTTTCTGAGTTTCCGCAATGCTCCACCAGTGACGGGCTAGCTCCTGGAAATCTTGATGGGAGAGCCAAAATTTCTCAAATCTGAAGGGTTTGAGATTCAGGGTAGCAATAGTATCAACCCAGAGCTGAATCGGTCGGTGGTCTGAGCCTGCCTTTGGGAGGATGTTGGAATCTACTAGGGGGGCTTCTAGAAGGAGAGTTTCTGAGATGAGGAAGCGGTCAAGACTACATGATATTTGTTGGTGAACTGATCTTTTGTTGGTCCAGGTTTAGGTTCCATTGCCATTCTCAATATGTACTAATCTGAGGTTTTCTATGAGTTCCTGGAATTTAGCAGTGTCCTGCTCCAGGCGCTTTTCCCCCCCTCGTTTCTCCTCCAGTATGAGAATCATGTTGAAGTCGCCCCCTGTTATCCATCGCTTGCCTTCTGCTAAAGAACCTAGGTAAGCCAGGCTCTGAAGAAAGAGGTCTTTGTCTTGGTTGTTCTGTGGTCCATAGTAATTTGTGTTCATTCCCTCCTTATCTGAACCAATGGCTCTGTAGTTCGTTGTGCTGGTGCAAGGAGTGGAGAGGCCTTGGTCGAGGATGACTGTAGAGGGATTCCATAGGATGGCCAGGCCTCTTGAAGCCCCTTTTGAGTCTGTTTGATAGGATTCGCAGTTGCGCTAGCATCTTTTGATGATATCTTCTATAGTTTGCCCTGCACATTTTGTCTCTTGAATCAGGAATATATCAAGGTCTTCCATTTTGATGCAGTTTCGAAGAATCCTTTGTTTGGATCTTCCATTTAGGTCTCTGATATTCCAGGTGAGGATCTTCATAGTTAACAATTTGGTGGGTGGGAAAAGGAGCTCTCTGAGAGCTTGTGAATCTGTCCCGAGTTGATCATATAATTTCCTGCCTCCTTTATTACCTGATGAGTCGGTTTTCTGCCCCTTCGCTTGTTTTCTTTTGGGTGTTTTCTTGGATCTTGGTTTGGGTCTATGTTGATCCCCAACCTAGATGTGGCCCCTGCTGATGAGTCCAGAAATACTTTGTGAACTTTCCTGAGTTGGTCCTATGGTAAGGTTTGGAGATCCTTCTTATTGAGTGCTTCCTCTAACCTGTCTAGGTCGATTTCTGCTAGGTCCTGCTCATCCATTTCCATGATTGTTTCTTCCTCTCTCTCTGGTTCTTTCCCTAAGACTAGGTAAGTCTGTGGATCGACTTGGTTTGTTGGGGTTTGATACTCTTGTGACGACCGATCTTCCTTGTGCTTGTTGGGATGTTTCCCCGCGGTCTTATGGGGGTTTTCCACTTCTTTTGCTTCTGGGAGGCGGTTAAGGGCTTCAAATGAGTTATTATTTGGGTTCTTTTTTTCGTTGTTGGTTGTGGGCTTCTTCTACAATTTACCCAGGATTTTGAACCTGGGTAAATCCTTCCTTTGGTTTCTCTTCAACTTCCCTCTTGGGGGGGGGGGGCATTGAGAGGGCAATCTCTGAAAAGGTGTCCATGTTAATGTCATTTTCAACATCTAAAAGGGATGTGTTCATAGTCTATGGTTTGGGCCCATTCCTCGTCTTGGTATTCTAAAGTAACTATGCCTGGCAGAGCTTTGGAGATGTTCATATAGACACATATCCTTGCATAGGAGGTGTATTTTCTTTATTTTGTAGCTTCTGAAGATTTGACATATTAACCCAGGGTATTGCCTTTGCCCAGTAAAATTTCCTCTAACCATAACTCTTGGGGTAGGGAATAGAGGCGAAACCATACCGGGCCATATGCAAAGTTTTCCTTTTCTGGGCAGAAACGGTCTGTCCAGAAATGTAGGTAGAGGTTGGTCGAGTTGTAGAAATATGGTCCCCCTTCAAAGATCTTGTCCTTGTCCTCCAAGTTGTAGAATATTACTATAAAGAAACCTTTGGAGCTCAACTGAAGCTCATAGTCTCCCTTAGGGTTCCACCACGCCTTGATCCAGCGAGCTAGGTCCTTTTATGAGGGCCAGAGACCTAGGAATTTTCCTATGAGGGCATGGTCTCGCATGAACTGTGTATGCTCCCCTATCCTGGTGGTTTTGATGACGTATCTGGGCGCTATCGAGGCTTGGGGGATACATTTGTCGGGTGTCTAGACCCGAGCTGCTTTTGGATGCGAGGACTCAGGATCCGTGTTCGAATCTTTGCTTATATCCATCTCTTCCTACATATACTAGTCTCGTAAGTGCAATGGCGGCTCAAAGGATGGTCGACGCACTCGCGAGTTCTACGGATTGTTGACAACGACGTTACGGTAGGAGGGAGCTTTCGCCCCCCTTATGTTCCCATTCTTCTGGGGCGGTCAGAGCAGTAGGGTTGACGCGATTAGTGCATACCAAGGGAGTCAGAAAAGGTCTAAACAGGTGGAAATCGAAAACATGAAGAAACCTTAAAAGTTGCAAAGCCAAATTTTTCAGGAGACTTAAATGTTCACATCGTGTTATTTTACTATATCTTTTTTTTTTTTCACTTTACACCACCGACACTTTTTGATTCGATAATACTCTCACTAAACCATTACATGTTACATTACTTTATTATCTATCGCTAGCTTGAACAATTATATGCTATGATTTTATTTATTTATTATATTGTCGTAAATCAATACACTTACATATTTAAATAATGTATAACCACAATAAACAAATTAGTAAAATATAACGACGAGATGATATTTATAGATATGTATATTTATTATTTATTTTTAAATAATTACGTTATAGTAATAAGTGGGTGTTAACGGAATAGTTGGTCCATGGGTCAACCTAATAGAATTTAGAGGACAAAACTCTAGGATTAATGTACGACTTCTGCCATTATATACAAAGTTGAAGGATGTTGAATTGGGTATAAAACTAAAATTAATACAATTATGTCTCTACACATTTTAAACAAAAGTATATATAACTAATAATGTTTTTTTTTATTTATTTAAAATAAAATTAATAAAACTAAAATTTATACAAATTTAATGATCATTATTTTTGTTTATATACATTTTAAACAAAAGTATATATAACTAATAATTTTTTGTTTATTTAAAAATAAAATTAATAAAGCAAATATATATGTAAATAAATTATTAAATATTAAAATAAAATAAATTAGAAACAACAACTTGGGTACGCAAGCCTTGAATAAGACCCACGTGCCTAACCTAGACGATCACATGCCAAAACAAGATGCCTAACAAAACCCAACGGTCAACACTCTTTCCTCATCATTTCTTCCTCCTCACTCTGGCTCAGAGTCTTCTCTTCCTTTGCTCGCAGGTTAGGGTTTGCATGCTCAAAGGGCATGGCCCTGTCTCCATGGCCAATCGCTCGAAGGGCATGGCTATGGCTACGAGGCCAACGTATTCCCTCACCAACTTAGGCAACGTCTTACATTCCTTTTTTTAACCGTCACATTTGCTACCTCAATGTTGTCGATGGAGCTGAGGAGCTCCCACGAGTAGACTTGTTGTGCACGAATGGCCTTCCTTGTGGGATCCTCCCTTGTTCATGGCTTGGCGCTAAACTAGAGCATTGGGCTTGTGTTGTTTTGTGTGGGCTTGTGATGTGACTTGTTTGGATTAGATATTTTTTGGACTAGATTTTAATTTGCAAAATTTCGATTTTCCATGCATAGATCATAAGATGCTAATGGTTCCATTCTAACATCTCAATACATCTGAGATTTACATGGTGAGTAGTTTTGTTTCTTTGTCAATGCTGAAGAAGTGCTTTGATAAATCGATGTAATACTGTGGTGGTTTTTTTGTTTAAGGCATTTGAATGAGGGTTTAAAGAATCATGCTTCACAACGTTTTGCTTTATCTTTATTCTAAGCTCCATTAAGAAGTCAAATGAAGTCACGAACTCATATATTCTTGAACGACCTGCTAATCTGAATATTGATCACTGGTTTAAAAGAGGGGCGTAATGTCTTAAGGGTTTCTTAAATCTGAGACTGTAGGGACAAAAGACATCAAGTTAATTGTGTTTGACTATCACATGTCTAGCATAATTTGCTTGTTGGATCACTCCTATCACATTCGTAAGGCCAATCGATGCATTATTGGGATCGACACCTTGCTCCCCGAGCCTGACGTCACCCCCCAATTTTCCTAGATTTGTTGTGAATTCACAAAATTTGATGGCACAAAATTTATAGGTAATTTCCTTAGGGTTCTGGGGTCATTTCTAGGTTATTTTTGGTTTAATTAAGGGTTGTAATAAAAGGTAGTTGCATGTCCAAGGTTTAGGTTGTAGGTTACATGCTATCTTAGGAATCGTTCTGCACAAATAAGTGGTTGTTCAAGTCTTAGGTTTCAGTTTTGAAACCGGGCTTTGATACCATTTGTAAGGCTTACATTTCAGGGCCTCAATAAAATAATAAATAATTCCTTATCTCCTACTGAAATAACTGCAATAATGTTTAGAATTTTCTTTCATTATTTTCTTTATACCAGGAATAAACTGGTAAATAGACATAATAACAAATTAGACAACATAATAACACCAACAACATATTAACAATAGAAACTTAGTAAAATACATACTTCGACCTGTAGGTTGGTTGATTTAGTCTCTTTTATGTTTGTTCATGTTCTTTCCCAAACTACCCAAACTGAATATTAACCTCCCAGCCAACTAGGAACAGCCTCTCTGGCTCCAGGAATCCTTGCATTTTCCTAGCCCCCGAGCCCAAAGTTCCCGAGTCCAAAGTTCCTGGCAACAACAGTGCCCTGTAAAAGCTCCCCAAAACAATTTGTTCTTCCAATTTCCACCTTCTTCCTCTCTCTTTTAGAATTTCTTCCTTGCCTCCTTCTCCCAAAGGAATGTTTTGAGGAAGAAGGTACATCAAAGGCATGTTTTGAGGATTAGTAGCAAATGCATGTTTTGATTACACACATGCCTTTTCTCCTATGGCTAAGATGAATTATCTCTCAAATTCTTGTTGCTAATTTTAGTTGGGGGGTACATCAAATGGATGTGAAAAGTGCCTTCTTAGATGGGGATCTTATTTAAGAGAATTATATGGAGAAACCACTTAGTTTTGTGAAAGATAATAATCAAGTATGCATATTAAAGATATCTTTTTATAGCCTAAAATAAGTTCTAAGGGAATGGTATGAGAAGATTGATTGATAAATTATTTTTACTATATCTTGCTTTCAAATGTTGTGAATAATATCGTAGTATTTATTTACTACATGTGCATGATGTAGTTCTATTGATTATTCTAAATGTTGATGACTTGATTATCATTGTAATTAATGGTGATTCGGTTCTTGAATAAAGTAGTAGTTGAAGGATACATTTGAGATGATAGACCTAGGCCTTCTTCATTTCTTTATTTTGTATTATTTTGTATATTAGAGGCAAATATGAGCTCGACATTAACTATCTCAACAAACATTCAAATCAGTTGATCAAATACATTGATTCTAATTATGTAGGTGATGAAGATGACTGGAAGTGCACTTATGGGTATATAACTCATATTGGATCTCCTTCAATCATTTGGTCATGCAAGAAACACAAGACTATGGTGATGAAGATGATTGGAAGTGCACTTCTGGGTATATAACTCATACTGGATCTACTTCAATCATTTGGTCATGCAAGAAACACAAGACTATTTCATTATTGCTTCTAGAAGTTGAATATAGAGGAGAAATGAATGATAGAAGTAAAGTAATTTGGGTTTGCTACCTAATGGGTGAGTTTGGATTTTCTAATGTATTATGACAATAAAAGTGCAATTCAAGTGTCTTATCATCTAGTTGTGCATAGCAATATGAAGCATGTGGAGCTTCATGCACACCACCTCATAGGAGAATGCTTTCTCTTATGTACTATAGGATTGGTGATCAAATTGTTAATGTATTTATGGAGACTTTGTCAGAAGCAAAGTTTACTAAATTTCAAACATTATTAGGGATTCAGAAAGATGTCATTATGGGGGCGGGGGTTGTGTTGTGTTAATTCCACCTCGTAAATCCTCCAATTTAATATGCCAACACATGTATCATACAAAGAGGATCATGCAACCCAAGGAAACACATTCCTTGAGAAGTACACAACATCAAGGAGAAGGGTGTAGTCCAAGAAGCATCCAAAAGGGGAATAATATTTGTATATTATTTTTTTTTTGTATGGATACATGTGTGGATTTATTACTATTATTATTATTTTATTATTTTCTTATGGAGAGGACAAGGTCAAACATAATCATGCTTCTCACCCTTCTATATTATATAAACACATTGGTTAATAGAATCTGGGTACCATAGTAGTTTACAGTTACGCCAATCTCATTGTCTTCTTATTTCCTAAGTGTGTTATGAATTCACCGATTTATTTATCCTCTTGGTTAATTGTCTCATGTCATGTCATTTGGTATTAGAGAATTCTCTCTTGGATTTTGTATCCTCCTTTTCCATTGTGACGCCAACCTCCCATGTTTGCATCAGGCTTGATATCTACTAGCCTCCTTAAAGAGATATCATCAGTGCTCTAGTAGCACTAGTCTCCCCGAGCATCCAATTCAACACCCTAAAAACACTCTTGTAGTTTGTGTCCCCTCAATGCTCTCTTGCAATGTCTCCCTTCTTATATCTACCCTATATTTTCTATGTTATTGTCAAAGAAATCCATATGGCAGATGACCAACTACTTTCCCAAGTTATCCAGTAATTTTTCACTAAGAAAGAATAGAATGTCTATGCTTAGAAAAAAAGACATAAGATCATAGATACTTTGACTAAGATGATGACCACCTTAATGCAGTCACGTGCTTCCTCATATCCATAAGTTTTTCATCTAGATGCCAAGATTTCTCTACCTAGGTTTCTGTTAACCTCAATGGAGAGCAAGTACACAATACTATGGTGATGAAGATGATTGGAAGTGCACTTCTGGGTATATAACTCATATTGGATCTACTTCAATCATTTGGTCATGCAAGAAACACAAGACTATTGCATTGTTGCTTCTAGAAGTTGAAATTTATAGCATGGACCTCTTCTTATAGGGTCCAACATGATGTGACACTACTTGAAGGCATTGATACTGAATAGTGGAAAAATCACCAACAAAGATCAAAGATTCCCCACTCCTTCCAAGGTAATAAGATTTATGTAGAATTAAATGAACATGTTACAAACCCTTGAACAACATTTCTTAAAACCTTGGATGCAACCTTTTACCCTTTGAGGTACCATCGAGGCTTATTTGGCATGTTTGATTCAACTGAGGAAAAATTTTGGACAGATGATGTAATAATTTATTGAGATTTTTTCCCAAACTCCAAGTTCAACTCAATGTATCTGATGATGAGAAGGTATATTTAATCATATTTTATTGGGATCTCTTTGTAATGAAGTAGCTTTATTTGAGAGTGGAACATTGGCCCAAGCCTTTAAGTGACCCCTAGCTATAAAAGGGAAATTAAAAGAAATACATAGTCTACCCTACTCCACATCCATATAGCCTTTTTAGCAACCCACAACTCCCCAACATTGTGGAAAATTTTGTACCTTTGTTCACTCCTTGACTCGTGATAATTTAGAGTGTCGAGCCTTCCACTCCTACCAAGAGGCTAAAACCCTTCATACAAAATCCCATCTCGAACCATAATAATTTGATCTCGAGATAATATCCATCAACAATACTACTTATCCATATATAAGCTTTGTTTTGGTGGCTAATACATATTCTCAATCCCATTTCAAGGAACTTATCTGATAAATTTTCCAAATCAGAGACTGTATGACTTGACTCATCATTGACAATGGCAATGAAAATCACTTATTGTCCCAATCCTTCATTAAGGCCCCACATCTCCCTACCAACCCATATGCAACCTTATTAGCTAAGATGCATTCATAATAATGCAAACTAAGTCATGGTCTCAAAAGGCCACGTGATCATCTTTGTTATTTGATAGTTCTAGGACATTGTTCACTATGATGTTACTCACTTGACTATGAAAAATTGATCATTGGGAACCCATACTAGCATCAATGACATGATATTCATGATGGTCGCCATGATACTTATACTATCTGGAAATATACAAAGGGGTATCAAATTACATCTACCTTCGATCCTCCCTCTCATATCTTGACCATATCTAATGTAATTAAGCAAATCACTCTCAATAAATGCTTGAATTTATGTGTAGTTTGTGAAGACAAAGAAGGCAACATAGACAATCTATCATTGCCTAACTTATAGGCCCCATTGGACTCCCATGAATATGTCTTGTAGAACTTGTTATCACCATTAAATTTTTTGGGTGAAATCAGGATTTCAGGACTTAGTGAGGTGCTAAACCAATTTGGAAGCCCAACAAGCTAGAGAAGGGGGTAAATCTGGCAGGAAGAGGCTAAGTCTGGCAGGGGCGCTAAGGTGATGGGACTCGATACGTCACAGATCGCGAGCACTCCAGATCGACAGTCGAGGATCATTTCGGGGGGAGAAGTTGTGCAGAGGATAATTTCAAGAAGTGGGTCGAAATCTAAACCGTGGTTTTCGTTCGGGACCACGTGGCGCCACCAGGTGCATTTCGGGGTGAGAAGCGGGTTGCCCCAAACCACTTCCTCACACCCCTAAAATTTGGAAAGTATATAAGGGACATTTGTCATGTATTTTATTACTGTTTCAAAAGACTGGACCGTTTGAAACTTGGCGCGACCACCTTCGTTCGACTGTAGCTCAACAGTGCACCATTGCATGCCATTTTCACTCATTTACGTGTATTTTACATCGCCTTCATGGACCCTATCATAACTTCAATAATAGAGCAATACCTTGTGTCCAATGAAGAAGCCCTAATTGATCGAGATTCAGACGTTTTCGACACCGAAATCACCATTTCGCCCATCTCTGTGTCCAAAAGAAATCTATCTGATAATGTAGGAAGGTGTATACCAATAGTCCCATATGTTGTCGAAGTCGCTTTCCCTTTTCCTGAATTCATAGGTTGGTGTGCATAGCAGTATTCACATGAAGAAAGAGTCATCGTAAATAAACAGGGGTCTGAGGTCATGTGTAGGGTAGAAAGTCTATCAATTCGAGATGCCCTCGGTATACCAGAGTCTTTCTCCGCAGTGTTTGAACCTTTCAATGAAGAAAAGATAATTAGGGTATACATAGAGTTTCCGTCAAAAGTCAGAGATACGTTTTTACAGACAATTGTCAAACCAGAACACCTCTCAAAGTCTGCCTTTGCCAATGAATGTGAGTATTATGGTTATTGAAATCCAATGGGTATATTCCCCGTTGAGTCAAATTTTAGGTCTAGATAATGACAAACATGTGGTCGAGGTCATGTTGGGTTTCCTGCTGAAATTTTTTCAATTAGAGTCTGGTATGTCAGTCCATATCAGTTTTGATCAATTCATAGTTGATAATATCCATAAACAGCTAGTGAAATTTCACTCTCTAAGTAATTTCAGATATTACACCTATTTGCTAAAGATTTTTCTGGAAACCAATAAGAGAGAATTTCCTGAAGCAGCATTCATATCAACTAAATGTAAGAGGATTACATTTCTCATCTTCATCAACAAAGTTATGTCTAGGGTTTACAGTTTTATTTTCAACACCAACCTACCTAGAGTTTTGGATGACATAAGGCACTATCTACAACCAAATCTAGAAAACAGAGTGGGGGACTGGGTATTGTTCATGCATTCAATAGTAATATGTGTTTATGGTTGTCATGAATCCCCCTATTTATTGCCTATTTTTTTGACCCCCAGATTCTTTTCCCTTGAATTCATCAGGTAAAGAATCATATCTGAGACAAAGCATTTCTTAATGTTACGCAAACCCTCTAACCTCAAGTTCCCTTTTATCATTGGCCCTTTTATTGTCAAAACCAGATCTTGTTTATCTCAGATCCAAGCAAAGCTCAAAGCTTTTGTTTTTTCACACCTACAGGGAAGGAGATATGATCCACACCAAATCATATCCAAGAGAAGATTGATGAAAAAACAGGCCCCTTATGAGCATGAACATGTTGAGGGTTTTGATAAACTAGCAAACCTAGAAGTATGTGTTGATATGGAAGCAATCTTGAAAACATCTCAAACACAACAGGTGGAGGCAATCCTACAACAAAATCAAACACAACAAGTAGAGGAAACCCTGCAAAGAATTCAAACACAACAAGCTCCCCAGAAGCTGATAGTCAAAGTCCCCAAGATGAGTGTTTATAGCAAGAAAAGCAGTTCAGAGGCCATGGGCACCAGTGATCAACAGACTGCTCTTAAGAAGATGAATATTACACAGTCTCCACATATAGTGGATTTAGAGGAGGAAGAGCCTAAAGAACAAGTAAATCTAGATATGGTGGAGAGTAGTACTAGCACTATAGAGGCTGAAAAGGGAAGCAAGCTCCAAAGTGAAGGCAGCTCAACAACCTTAGGCAGAAAAAAACACATATTTGATCAAACATCTGGGGAAGCTTATCAATCTAAAGAAGATTTGGAAAAACAGTATGCTGAGAAAGGAAGCATGGCCCTGAGTGAGATGAGGGAATTAGTCCCTGAAGTGGAAAATATTTCTCAGCACAAATCGTCTATGTTCACAGTAAGGGATATTGAGAAGAGGACCTTTAACATTACAGTTGCATATGAAGACAAAGTATCTGAGACAAAGATAAGGTATAACAACTTCAACGCTCCAGACAAAGTCAAATTCCATAGGAACACCAATGATATGTTGTATTCTGACTACCTAAGTTTAAGCTTGAAGAATTCAAAGTTGTCATCTTATGTAATGAAATTGGAAGGGCAGTTGCGGCAAGAAAAAACATCTAGCAGAGCTTGGAAAACTCAAGTCAAGAGGCTGGAATATGAAGGCCCCCAAGGGGTGAAATCCTCATTGAATGAGAAGGACAAATTGATTCAAGGCTTGAAGAAGAAACTGAAATTGTATGCCATAGAGCATCCACAAACAACATAATTGGTTGTTGTAGAACAGGAAAAAGAATCATTTTGATAAGAGGCATTGAACTACAAAGCTCGGGTGTTGCAGCTAGAAAAAGAAAAGATGAGATGGTAACAAGAAAGAACAAAATTGTGGAACACAGATGTAGTTGTACCTCCCACTACAGAAGTTGGGTCAAACATTGAAGGCATTGTTCAAGCTATGTCACAAGTTAGCCTAAAGGTAGGAGAAATCAAGGGGTTAAAAGGGGACGTAGAGAAATTGAAGCGGGAAATGAAAGCAAAGGATGAAAGAATAACTCAACATCAAAAGGAGAATGGAGCCTTACAGGAAAGGATAGATAAATTGAAGATGAGATTGAGAGGCAAAGGCCTGTTGCAGGGGGGCAAGCACATCATCTAGGATTCTATAGCTATTGAAGCTGCCAAGTTCAGAATGTATTTGAATTTCATCAATGATAAAGACAACATGGCCATCACAGCCAGAAGCAGGTGCACTGTTGTAAATGAGAATTTAGCAAATAAACCATCATAGTGGGCCCAAAATTCCATAAACCCGCTCAAATCCATCCCTACTATAGAACTTCAAAACATTGGAGTCAAAGATAGAACTACATTGATCATCTGGGCCAGGAGGGTTATTGCTAAACATAACCTGTTGAAATCAGTGCAAACCAAGGCAACACAGATGGAGCAAAGTGCGTAAGAGTTCAAGGATTTGTTTGAAGAATTGTTTATTAAAGGCCTCCCACCATTTTGGAATGGCAAAGGAAAATTATATGATTAGGAAGAATATAACGCTCGCCTCACTCAGTGTAGAATGGATCACTCCAAGTTTGAAAACCTAGAGGAAAACCTGAAAGGAACAACCCTGGTTGAACATCTGATTACAGATTTTGAGATTCTGAATCAGTTCAAAGCAGTGAAAATTGGACTACCAGTCATGACATATGCCTCTTGCATTAACTTGGAGATCCTTCTCAAAGAAATAATGGATTATGATATCCCTTCTGACTTGCAATGGAAGGAGATAGTACGGTTGGGTAAGACAAGGTGCAGCTTTCCAAGGGTACAGTAAATGACGTCAAGGTGTCACTAAAAATGGAAGATCATGCAGAAAACCATAACAGAACAAGTGGCAAAGAAAGGAGTTGAAGCGTCAAAGGAAGTGGCAGTTAGATCAAAACGTTTTTCTTGCTAATTATTGTAATCGATTTCAAGAACGAAACTGTCATTTGTAATCATTGTAATCAGTTTCAGAAACTTAAATGTTTCATTTCAATTATTGTAATCAGTTTCATCCGAAGGAACTCAAATTGTATAAATGTTAGGGGTTTCAAATTTATTAGTGTCGGCAGAAGTGCAAGGGAACGATTTTATTTGTTTGGAACTTAATTTCTAATTTTTTGAAGCTTAATTGAATACACATGTAGAAGTCTTGAAGTTTCCATGAAAAGATTCTAATGGTGGTGATCTGAGTTTCGTCTTCTCTCTTTGTATGTATTTCTTGTATTTATGATTCCATTTACATTGTCTTCTGTTTAAATTGGATAGTTTAAAGGCCCAGAATTCATCTTGTGATGCTCTTGGCTTAAGCAATTTAAATTGTGTTAAGTTCTTCCTAACTAATTCAGAATTCATTTATTTAATGCTTTGATGTAGTTATATGTTTTCTTTTCTTCCTACACTCTGCAAATTTACCAATTATAAATCAGATTTATTGCCTCATTTAGCCTTTATCCTATGGAGAGTTCTACTGACCAGTCAGTGTTTCCATTCATTTTCAGAAGTTTTACTCCATAGCCCTAAGTGTCCCTCCCCTTCCTTGCCAACAAATTTATTAAAAATAAATAAATAAATAAATAAAAATAAATAAATAACTAGCCATTGATTGTCAAAGAAACACCAAGTGACACAAGAGAGCCCTCTCTGAGCTAAGCAGGCTAGTACCCAGCTCTAAAGTTGGTTTGTAGGTTACCTTTGTCGTTTGTTTTATCAGCCGAACAAATTTACAAAGTGTTAATAGAACCTAAAGAGTTTCCATTAGAGTACACTATCCAACACACAAATGATGTATTCCATGGGGCCTTCCATCCAAACTCTCCAACCTATCACCTAGTTCCTATTGAAAGTGTCGAAGAGGAGAAGCAATTTCAAAAGCTTATTTAGTAAGGCCACATTCAACCTAGCACCTTCCTTTCAAATAATCATCATTCATTATACCCAAGAAGGAGAACATCTTGTGAATTATTATAAATCTCCCAATAAAATTACTATCAAGAAGCACCACCCATTGTGCAAGATAAATGATCTCTTGGACCAACTCAAAGGTGTTGTTTACTTCACCAAGATGGATCTCACCTATAGATATCACTAGGTGTGATTGGAGCCTCTAGATAGGTGGAAAATGACTTTCAAGACCAAATTCAGGTGGTATGAATGGTTAGTGATGAATTTAGGGCTCACGAACACCCCATCCTCCTTTATGAAATTGATTAATGATGTTTTATGCCCACATTTTAGCAATTTTATTGTGGTTTATCTATATTATATAGTCATATTAAGCTACATTTAGGAGGATAACATAGAACATGTGTGTATCATGATGAATATATTACATACACACAAAATTCAAGTCAAGTTGAGAAAATCCTACTTTGGGCAACAACCCATCTCTTATTTGGGATTCATCATCGATTAAACTATCATTTGTGTAGATCCTACCAATGTTGTGTTTCTCTCTCAATGGCATGTACCCATCTCTACCATGGATCTAAAGAATTTCTTGGTAGGCATGAATTATAGTATAAAATTCATTACACAATTTTATCGTATCTATCTCAATGGCACATACCCATCTCTACCATGGATCTGAAGAGTTTCCTGGTAGGCATGAATTATAGTAGAAAAATCATTAAACAATTTTATCATATCTGTCTCAATGGAACATACCCATCTCTACCATGGATCTAAAGAGTTTCCTGATAGGCATGAATTATAGTAGAAAATTCATCAAACAATTTTATCATATTTCACACCCTTTTCCTCAGTTATACAACCAAAATATTTTTAGTTGGACCCTATAAGCACAACACATCTTTATCTAGCTTAAGAATTCCCTTTAGTCAAAATATGCTCTTGAGTTTCCAGACCCCCATCTTCTCTTTGAGATCGAGATTGATGCCTCTTAGAGAATTGGCATAGTTCTTAAACAGGGAGGACACTTTGTTGCATACCATTATGAAAGTATCATTGTTGTCTGTTGAACCCCTATTTTGTCATTATCCAGACACCTTTTTTCTCACTTATGCTATGTTTTTATCCCTAAACCTAGCCTTGATACCATTCATTTTTGTGATTTCGAGACTAAAACTCCCTTTGGAAAGTATTATGAGTTACGGTTGTTCATTTTGACATTTTCCCTAAGTTTTTGATAACTTATTAGGAGTTTTTAAAACAAATTTTGCTAATGAAAAATGTAGTGGTATTCCCATACCACGGTTGTTCTTATACTAGGATTTCAAGGTTCATACATGGCCATGCCTAAATGAAGATATATCACTTGGGTATTGGAGAGTGAAATGCCATCATGGATCGTGATTTGTTACCTTATGCCCAAACCATTCTTTGTCAGCATGGAGTTCCATATCCGCAAATGGGAAAATGTTCTAGCGACCAAGCTATTCTTGGGTTCGAGATTCATGATATTTGATTGCTATATGTATGCATCCAACGTCATATGCATAACAACGAGATCACCTTTGGTATGATTTTCTTACTTAGTTTCTACTAGCTATTGGGAAGAATCGAAGTTCGTTTGATTGCATGATTGTAAAACTATTTTTTTCTTCCTATTCCTCAAGAACACAAGAGGTTAACTTCATCTGTAGTTTAGGGATTTTCTATAAAAGCATGTTTACTTTGTAAATCAAGGCTAAGAACCCTATTTTGTACTCTTGCATCAAGGAATAGACGAAGGCTACAACTGTTTAGTGATATCTCTGGTGTATATGATACAAGTGGTGTAAGTTGTAAGCACACTATGTTTTAATAAAATTGGTAGTTCTGATTCATGGTGTTGTTTTGTTCGTGAGTGAGTGAATCTCCACAACTCGCTACCAGGTTTGGAAAGGGCCCACCAATCTCAGGGACACTGAGCTAATTTATTTATTTAACTTAGTTTAGTTTATTATATCGATTCCTTGTTGTGTTGCAAATGTTTAAAGATTGATTTATAGATTGTGTGTGTGTCTATAAGATTTTTATTGGTGTGGATGAGTGGTGATTTATAGACCTTCAATTTTTTTTTGGGAAAGAAACCCCTTTCATTCAAACTACATCACAAATCTCAGATCGTATCTAGGGTTTGACTCATTGTTGACTCTGCTATATTTTTCCAGAGAAGGAATTATGGTTCTATGATTCTTTTTTATGGTATATGTTGTTGAGTTTCTTGTGGCAAAAGTGAACAATTATAGGTTATGATAGATCATTTAATTGATCAAAGGATTGGCCAATGGTTTACATACAAATGAGAGAATTCAAAACAATGTTGCAAAGGAAAATTTGAAAAGATAACAGTTACTACAACCTTTGTTGAGATCCATAAATGTGTTCGAAACTTTGATGATAGTCATGCTAGTAAAAAGATAAGAAGCTTGACAAACATATGCTATATCACTGAAGTCTATTACAACCTTGCTTCAACAATTCTGGTTTTTGTTTTTATTTTAATCATGTTCCTGTAGCATAAGACTATAGCCTACAGAATTGAGTGTGAAGGGTTTCACCCAAAGATAGCCTCGAGACTCTTTATTAATGAGTGGTATGATTTATCAATGTGTGACCTTCGGAGTTAGTTTATAAAACCATTTTCATACTTTTCAAGAGACAAGGCTTTTCCCTTTGAATGATTTGTTATTCTTTTATTGAGCTTTTTGATTGATATAAATTTTACAGTGTTGTTTACAATTAGATTATACAATTTGATAAAGGATTGATCTAATCAGTAATGAAAAGGCATCCAATTATGGAGATTTCCTAAGCTACTTTGTGAATATTGATCTTAAAATATTGTTGTTTGTTCTTTAATAACCAATGTTCTTGTTTTCATCACACAATTAATATGGAATAGTGCATGACAAGTTGAGTCACCTCTATATGAACAAATTGTTTGTATAAGTATAGTGCCACCATATGTCCTTTGCATTAAGAGTATTGATTGTGGGTTGTGTGTTACATTTTTTGTTCATAAGCTTTCACTCTAAACTAAGAAGTTCAACACAAGATCAGTAGCACCAAGTCAAGATTCGATATCCTTTTAGATGATTGATAAAAAAACACAGTGAGAGTAAAAATTATGACCATAATTCCTCATTTTGTTATATAAGTTTTTGACAAGTGAATATAATTCTTATTGTCATATTTAACCTTATACATAGATCAAGAGTACTCAGTCTCTAAAAATGAAAGACTATATCTTGGATCTTAAAAGAAGGTTTGACAAAAGAAACACATTACTAGTCTTTGTTTCAAGTCTTCTGTCAGTGTCTTTGATCGTTTGATCATTTGATGTGTGGACCCTTAGCATCTACAAATTGAAAGATCGAAATGAGAATAGATCATAGAATATGATCATGCATAGATCGGAGATCTCTACTCATATTTGGTATTCAACCTGTGGATAGAGTTAAGGTTTGTTTGGTAACATTTTCATGAGTGATTGGTTTGTTGCATGGTTTGTTTGTCTCTTGAGAAGATAGAATAATTAGAGTAGTTACAACTTTGATCCTTTACCCACACATATTGTGTCTACATATCATTATTTTACGGACCTGGTTGACAAGTAAAAGGGGTTTTTATTATGACAATTAATTGACCCAAAATTTTTGGCACCGTTGTTGGGGAGCTGTAAAAGGTAAAACGGTAGAAGAAGAGTGTGTTTAGTGATTTTTCTTTCTCACTACATTACAGATTTGGCAAAGGATAGACGGTAATATGCAAAGGTGCCCTTGCTTCTGAATTCCTACAAGGGTTATAGCTCGTTGCATTCAATTTTGTGAGTCTATCTGAACCCTCTTCTATCATGTGGTTGAATCATGGTTAGGCCTACGGATAGTAGAGGTAGGCTTCTTAAATTAGCAAGTGAAGTTTCAACAAATTTGTTTGGTAGAAAGAAAACCCCACCAACTAACCCAACTGAAAGATATGTAGGTAGCAAATGAATAGGGGAAAGTTCTACACAAAAAATGATTTATGAACTAACTACACCTCAATCTAAAGTTATTGTGGAATAGGTACATGAAATTCAAGAAGGATCTAAGAGTCAAGAATCTGAAAAGACCCAGATTAGTGGACCAATTCCCAAAGTTGATCCAACATTGGACCAAACAGTCAATCTTGAACACATTACATATCTCTTCGGGATGCCACTAAATGTGGTTGTATATCAGATTGAATCCCCCACTATTGAAGGAACAATTGAGCAAGATATCAATGATCATTTCAACACTTATCACAACCCAATTGTTGAGCCAAATTTATCACCAAAGTTGGAAGAATTTGGTTTTTTGGCAACATGGAGGATGAAGAAAGGAGGAATGAAGAGACCGAAGGAGAGGCAACCTTTGGATTCCCCATTATTCACTTAGCACCTAATGTGGATATGAAAAACATCCCTCCATCAATCCTACCAAATTTTTGAGGTATGGCCACAGAAGATTTAGATGCTTTCCTATTTGAATTTGACATTTTATGTCGAAGCTATAACTATGCAAACGATGCTCAAAAACTAAAATTGTTCCCAACAACATTGAAAGACTCTGCCCTAAGGTGGTTCATGGGCCTTGGAGAATTATCCATTAGATCTTGAGATGAAATGAAAATTGCATTTCTTAAGAAGTGCAAAGACTATTACAGGACCAAGGACTCACGTAATGATACCTTCAAAATGCAACAGCGGGCTGAGGAGAGTCTTGAGGACTTTGTCAAGATAGATTTCTATACGTCCTTCAGAAGATTAAACCAGGCACACTAAGTGATGAGACAACCAAGACTATTTTCCTGAGGGAAATTTTGGAAGAATACATATATGTACTTAATTTGATGGGTTCTGGTGATATCTCTCATTTACCATTTGTTGATATTTGCAATTTATGCAGGAAATATTCAAGGAGCATAGCCAAATCGGGTAAGGGAATAAGGGAAAAAATTTCCAGGTTAACTAAACCTACTACAGGGGGAGTCACAAGGGTGGAGTTAGGAAATTTGTTAGAATATTTCAAAATAAAAATTATCCTTGGTACTCTTAGCTCACAGTTAGATATAATAAAGATTAAAAAGAAATAGGAGGAAGAAAATGCAACTTTAACTATTTTTTGTCATCAATGTAGAAAAAGGCACCCTCCAAGAGAATGTTCACTAAACAATGTGTATATTCTTGCTATGTGTTCAGAGGATCATGACACAGAAAGCTTCCCCTTACTGTCGAGACTGAGAGCTATTTACAAAGGAGTAAATGAGACAATTGAACCTTCTTTCCATGCTGCCCCAAAGAAACCATGGAAACCACATGTACAACGTATGTTGCAAGAACCCTCTCCACAGTTTTTTACTTCTTATTCTCAACAATGGAACACTCAGATACATTGGCAGCAAAATCATCTTTAGCAACCTATGTGGCCACAACAGTACAACCAAAATTATACTTGGCAATAAGGCTTGGAGAGGGAACACCTATGGAAATATACCTATTCCTGTACCTTATCAAGTTTACCCACAGTATCCACAATACCCCTCATCAATTCCACAATCCTTCCCTCCTATGCAAATGCAGTGATTTTATCTCAACCTACTATTCCACCATTACCACAATTGACTGCAAATACAAAGCCCCCTAGACCAACGTAGTTGCCTGCACATCTTGTCCCCAATCCTAACAATCTTCCAGCTCATCATGCATTTAATGTTGAGCTACCAACCTTTACAACATACTTGTTTACTCCAGTACCATTTCAAGACATACACCTACATTCAGGAAAGGTTTTGAAACCAAAAGATTCCATTGTTGTCATTGAGAAAGAAATGGAAGAGGAGGAAACTCCTGACCAAACAAAAAACGGTTACCAGCATGAGGATGTAGTCATTCCCATTACATAGACATATTCAACTTCATATTTGCAAAAATCTCAGCTAGCAAAGCCTCAAAATCCCACTTTACACACACAACAGTGATAAGTACCCGAAATTCCTCCCTATCCGGAGAGATTAGCCATAGAAAAATATGTTGCCCAACCACAATTTGATTTGGAAGAGGAACTGAAAAATGCCTATGTAATAATACCCATGTTGCAAGCTATAAAGGATTTCCCCATATATGTCAAAACCATCGAGGATTTATGCAGTAAAAAACCAAGAAGAAAACGAAAGGAGCCCCTCACAATTCAAGTAGTAGGACATCTAGTTGATTTGAAGTCTGAAAAGATTGTGATGGAAAAATATGTAGATCTAGGAAACTCGGTAGTCACCATCTTTATCAACAATTTCCCCTTAGCTAACACCCTCATTGACTTAGGGGCTTCCATCAACATTATGAATGTCCCAACCATGGAAAAAATGGAATTGGAAAATCTTCGACCCACTCCCATCGGACTAGAACTTGTTGACAAATCTAGTGTCGAGCCTACTAGAGTCTTGGATGACACCATAGTAACCTTGGATTCATGGGAGTATACCATGGATTTATTGATAATCCAACCCAATACCACCATGGATGGTCAGCCAGTGATTCTTGGGAGGCCATGGTTAGCCACATCTAATGCTTTTATTGATTGCAAGTCGGGAGAGATGACCATATCTAATGGGATAGACATGAATAAATTGATCCTTTACCCACAAACTATACCTATAATGGAAGAATCCCCAAGGGTAAGAAATATTTATGAAGAAGAAGAGATTGTAAGCCCTCTTTTGACCATTGAATAATCCATAAAATTTAAAGAACCCACAAAAGAAAACTTGCTAGACCAATTTATTTCTACAACAGATTGTACTCAACAGTATGGATTATTTTACAATCATATTTTTAGAAGAAATTTTCAAGAAAGTTGTGGATCAGAAATCTCCTCATCTTGTCCTATCTTAGCCATTAAATAAATTTATGACCCTTATGGTGTTCCCATTGAGATAATCCCGGGTTAATTTCTAAACATTAACTCTCAACTCGACCAAGATAAAAAAGAATAGGTAATTAAGGTACTACAAGAACAATCAAGCGAATTTGCAAGAGATTATACAAACATGTGTGGAATTCCCCATGAAGCTTGCATACACCATATCTGTACTCAGGAAAATGCTAGACCCGCCTGACAACCTCAACAATGCATGAACCTCACTCTAAAAGACATTGTGAAGGAGGAACTACAAAAACTATTGAATTCCAACTTTATATACCCCGTCTCTGATAGAAAGTGGGTTTCACCACTTGTCATCATGCCTAAGAAAAATGGTAAATGGAGAATATGTGTTGACTTTAGGGATCTTAATAAAGCAACCTTGAGATATCATTTCCCATTTCCCTTTATTAATCAGGTGTTGGATACCTTGTCAGAAAGACAATACTTTTCCTTCCTAGATGGTTTTAACAGGTATAATCAAACACAGATTACACTGGAAGATCAAGAAAAGACCACATTCACATGCCCGTGGGGGACCTTTTCTTATAGGGTTTTACCATTTTGTTTGTGCAATTCCCCCACTACATTTCAAAGGGCAGTGTTAGGAATTTTTTCTGATCTAATTGATGAATGTGTAGAAATTTATATGCATAACTTCTTTGTTTATGGTGATACCTTTAAAGAATCACTTGAAAATTTGGAAAATTTTGATTAGGTGTCGGGAAGCTTACCTTGCTCTGAGTACTGAAAAATGCAATATGTTGTCAAAATAAGGTATTGTTCTCGGTCATCACATTTACAGTGTAGGTATCAAGGTAGACCCTACTAAGATCAAGTTCATCATGGATCTTCTGGCACCACAATAAAAAAAGGAGGTAATAAGTTTTTGGGTCATGTCGGTTATTATAGAAGGTTTATTGCAAATTTTACGAATATTTCAGCACCAATGTTCAAATTACTTGTTAAAGACATTGATTTTGTATGGGACTCACAATGCCAAGATGCCTTTGAGGACTTGAAACAAAATCTCTCCATCGCACCTATCCTTATGAGGGGCAATTGGTCCCTCCCCTTTCATATTAGTGTAGATTCTTCAGACATAGCCCTCGTGGTTGTTTTAGGGAAAAAAGAAGATTAGTCGTCCTATGTTATTTATTTCATAAGCAAAAACTTGTCACCAACTGAGCTCAATTATATTGTTACCGAAAAGGAATTCTTAGTTGTTGTACATGCCATAAACAAATTCAGACATTATATAACTGGTTACAAAGTCTTTGTTCACACAAACCACTCTGCCATTAAATTCCTAATGAATAAACCCATCACAAATGGTAGAATCACTAGGTGGTTATTATTATTGTAGGAGTTTAACATCATTATAATAGATAGACTTGGGAAGGAAAATCTCATTGTAGATTTCCTCTCCATAATTCAAAATGCAAGTGAAAGTGATCTTGTAGTTGATAGTTTTCTTGATGAGCATTTGTTCACTATTTCTACTAACTCTCCATGGTTCACGGATATAGCAAATTATTTGGCCACAGGGAAATTTCCACAGCACCTTTCTTCACAGGAAAAACAACAGATTGTTAAGCTGAGTGCCAATTATTCATGGATCGAAGGTGATCTCTTATGTACTTGACCAAATCTGATTATTAGAAGATGTGTACTAGAGGATGAGATGTTTGACATCTTGTGAGCTTGCCATGATGGTCCATGTGGGAGGGATTTTGTGGATAAGAGAAAAGCCTACAAAGTGCTTCATCAGGGGTACTACTGGACAACAATCTTCAAGGATGCTAAGGAGTTGTGACAACTATCAAAGGATGGGAAGTCTTATGCAAGCTAACGAGATGCCCCTCCAACCATAAGTATTGGTGGAGCCATTCGAAAGATGGGATTTAGACTTCATAGGACAAATCTCTTTGGCATCGAGGAAAAGAAGGAATATCTTAGTTTGTATAGATTATGTAAACAAATGGATAGAAGCAAAATCTTTATATCAAGCTAGTGAAAATTTTATTATCAATTTTCTTCATGAGGATATTTTTACCTGTTTTGGTGTTCCAAGAGAGATTGTAACATATCATGGAACTCAATTTACATCGAAACTGATGTAATCCCTTGTCCAGAAGTACCAGATCAAGCACCACAAGTATTTTCCATACCATTTGTAGGCCAATGGGCAAGTTGAATCCACAAACAAAGTATTGGAGGCTATTCTGACTAAAACAATACAAATGCATCATAAAGATTGGGCAGATAGACTTCCAGAGGCACTTTGGGCCTATAGGACTGCATGATGAACCACCACAAGGTTCACACCGTATGATTTGGTCTATGGAAAGTAGGTTATCCTCCCCATCGAGTTCCAGATCAAAACCTTCAGGACAACATTACAACTAGGCATAGATCTGTCAGAGGCCCAACATCAAAGAGTGATTCAACTGAATGAGTTGGACAAAATCTGGCAGGATGCCATTCAACACACTATCCTTCTCCAAGAAAAATGAGCTAGGTGGCATGACAAGTTTATCAAAAAGAAGCATTTCAATCCTATTGACTAGGCCCTTCTATTTTACTCCAGGTTCAAGAATTTCAAGGGAAAACTCACTACACGATGGTTGGGGCCCTATGAAGTGGAGACTGTCTTCAACAATGGCTCAATAAAAATCAAGGCAATAGAAGAAGAGTAAGTTTCTTTTGTCGTAAATGTGCATAGTCTGAGATTATATCATAAGCCCGTGTCCAAAGAAAGATTTGTTCACGATATTCTACAACAGTTTGAGATGGAGGTGGTTAATAAGGAATCTCATTCTCCCTCTTCCACTTCTATTTGAATATTCTTCCAATTTTTTTATGTTGTACATACTTATTTAACAAAAAGAAAAAATTTAAAAAATATAATAAAAAAAAATAGTTATGAAAACCAGCTTGCTAGTGTAACTAGACATGGGACTACTTGAAAACCAGGTTGTTGGCGGGCATCCCCACAATAACATTTGGCATACAGTTGTTGGTTCTACTTCATGTTTTTCAAATTATTATGTTTACTCTAATGTCAGATGATGAGGGATTCGACAAGGCCCTCCTTCCGACAAATTTTCCTCCATCAACTTCAACACATCATCTGGGGGATAAAAATTAGAGATTTCAGTGGTACCTGGAGGCTTGCATACATCAATGGTAGGTTCTTTTGCTGGCGACAATGGGGATTCACTAATTCCTCCTGATTGTCAGATCTTGTAGAAAACTCGACAACATCTCACTTATTCGTGGCCAATAAGATGTACCAGAGGCACCAAGTTGACTCTCATCGTCATCAAAGGTGAGTAGTCTTTCATTGGTTAACAGCTTCCATCATTGGTTGGTAATCCAATGATTTTTGTCTATGTTTGACTTTGAAAAATGTATTCACATATATAGAATCGTGCCAAGTTGGGTTTCAGTGAAGATCAATTGGTTCATGGCTCTAACAACAATTTGTAGATGTGTGAATAAAAGGGTAATAGGATGCAAGGCAATTGGATAAGACGAATGCTTCAAAAACAAGGGGTTATCTTTTTCTTTAGTAGGTCTCCTGTTAAGGGATCATACCTCTTCTTCGTTACAGATCTTGAGGCATAAGTATTCTTCCATCCCCCCACCTCCTTATTTCATTGTTCCCGCTACATCTATTTTCCCTCACACCTCATCATCAGATCCATTTTCAGTAGCAAATGTATCACCAACACTCTTTAATTTCTTTTTGTTTTCCAGTTTTCAGTATCAACATCTTTCTTTTACAAGCAAATAAGCTCAAAGAAATTTCAATTTCTGAGCATGTATAAAAATTAAATTTTATTTATTTTAGTCAGAACAAGCATCTAGAACAACAAAGTATCCAAACAACAATCTACTTAGAGTAGCATTTTCTACCATTCTTGTGCCTACACAAATGGATTCACAAATGGCTATTTTGGTATAGGAATCTTAGAGTAGGTACTGAAAGACCTATAGCAACATTTTCAACTTTGAGTGAGCAAATTTTGATGGTAACATGTCTCTTCTTTTTAGCCCAAAAGTACCTTCAACATCAGATTCAAAAGTAGATTTTCAGAGCCTGAATTTTGTATTGGTTTCCCCACCCCTATGGTCCCCTGCATCAGGTCAAATCATGAACATGTATTTGTAAGTATGGGTAAGTAACATTTTGAGGTAAAATGTTTTTAAACTCTAATTGGTTTATTAAAAACAAGGGATATGATTGAACAACTCTCAAATACTTTTTAAATCTATTCATATATTTCTTACCGTATGCCTATACCACTTTGATCTTATTTACCCATTAATTACATTCCATTAAACTACACTTCCATATCCTATGTATGTATGATGTAGCCTTTATGTTTTGAATCTATATGCTACATGCTACATCTTACTTTCATGTATTACGTTTCCACACCCTTTGTATGTATATCCTACATCTCTACACCTTATGACCTTACTTATGGACCATTCATACTCCACTTGACTCCACATCATGTCGTATCTAGCCACTGTGACTTAATGATTGTCTTTTTTTTTTATGATATGAAATGTGGCTCATGGTTATCCTTGTTGGCATGTTCATATGCACCAACCATGCAAGTTTTCCCATGTGCAAACACTTGTATGCATGATGACACCTTTTCAAATCCATAAGTGGCGCCCACTACAATTCCCATAAACCATGATAATTATTCTTGTATCAAAGTATAACCCTATTCACTTCATCACTACATGTGACTCATTCAACCATTTGAATATCGAGTCTCATTTGGAATCACCAAAGGGATTCCAAATGATCCCAATTCATATAGTTTTATAGTGGTGATATGAGCCCTCCATCGCCCTTCACATCTCTGCATTTACCGATTTTTGCTCCCAATTCCATTCACTATAACCCTCAGGACTCATACCTAATCATGTTTTGAAAAATGGTTGTGGATCCCCATGAAAAAACATCTAGGTGGGCTCTTCAAGTCGTTCCAGAGTATTGTGTGAGTCAGAAGCTTTTCAAATTAGCAGGCTCGCATCACTTCTTTGCCAAATTCTGGGGTTATAACGATGAGGTGATGCTGCAATTTTCTTGTGGCTTCGATGGGAAGGCAGCTCGCATAGGAAATATTGAGATGGAAGTATCCAAAGAAACCCTAGCCTATGCTACAAGGCTTCCAAGGATGGGAGAGCAGTGGTTTGAAAAGCTACACATGAATGTTGCTACCTGCAACAAATTTTTGAAGCCAAAATTTCACTATGTGGATTGCAAAAAGGGGGTGTTGCGGACCTGGATTAAAGATGAATGGGTGGCGTCATTAGAATTTATACATAGGTTTCTAACGTGTGAAGGCGGGTATGCTCGGACGTATCAGTATCACATCAGGTTGTTATTTCATTTTGAGTTTGGGAACCAAATTAATTTCCCTTATTATTTGTGGATAAGTTTAATCAATATGTCGGGCCTAGCGCGAAGTAACAACAAAAACCATTATAAAATTCTATATCATCATGGTTTAGTTAAGATACTCATCATTGCAAAGTAGGGTAAGAGAAATGAGTTCTGCGGAAATTTCATTACCCAAAATAAGTTTGGTAGGTTATCTAATGAAATGGTAATCGGAGATCAAGAGGAACAGAGCACTGGAAATATTACAAATAATTGTGACGAATACCTCGGCTCCTCTAGAGCCGAGGAATTCATATTTATTGAAGGAAATCCTCAAAAGAGTAAAACCACATAAAAAATTCCAGAAAATAAATCTACACCAAAGCTACCTTCCACTAATCGAATAACTAGAAATATGGCCAAGTAGCAGAACATAAAATTTCTCGAGGGGAAAAGAGATTTGCATAAGAAGAAAAATTCTATAGCCATTTCTACTCAACCACAGACTGTCACCAAACAACAACCCATCTATGTAGAAAGCGATGAGGAGGATACCAGACCCATAGGTGAAGTTTTCAAAATTGTGAAGAGGCGGAAAGTGAAGGGCCAAACCCCTCCTAGCAAAGCATCAGGACCAGATAATGGCAAAAACAATGACCCCAATAGACCTGAGGTATATTCAGCATGAAAACAACAATTTTCATTATCTTTGGATGGAGAAAAGGACAATGATAGAATAATTACAAACATTCTTAAGAATACAAAGAAATAGGAACCCGAAACTTCAAATATTCCAAGTAATGTTTCCTTAAAACCTGTTGATAGTGGATTTGGTGACCATGATGACCTTGATATCTCCTTAGTTGAGTCAATGGATAAGTCACCAGTCTATATGAAATTGAAAAAGAAGAATCAGAAGATTAAAAGGTTGAAACAAGAAGTGACAAAACTGACCGTGTTGCAAAAATATATAGAAAAGGAGAATGAGGAGTTCAGAAAATAAAGCCAACAACTTCAAGAAGAAATTAAGAAATTACAATAACATAGTTACCAACTTAACGAGAACTCTACAAAGTTCTCATTTTGGGGGGGGTCCAATTTTTTACCATGTTTTTAAAAATGGTGCTACCGGTAGCACCCCCCTCTGTTTTTAGGTGGTTTTCGATATTTTAAATTTTTCCATCCACAATGTTTCCACATTTTTTTAAATGCTTATTTTTCATCTATTTTCAATTTTTTCTAAATAATTTTTTTTTATTCAACGTTGTTTTTAGTCATTTTTTCATGCTTCTTTCAATCGTAAAAAAAAAATTCCAATTTTTCATATAATTTTGTCTCCTTAATTAATTTATCATTCCATACTTTTTAAATATAGTGAAAAAAATCATTTTTAACACATTGTTTACCTTTACTTCAATAAATCAAAAAAATTGTATTTAAATAACACTATTATTTAATATTCAACAAAAATATACACATTTTATAGCCATGTAAAATAAAATAAAAACAATACATTTTGGTACATATTCCTTAAAATAGCATGTCAAATAAAGCATTTTTATGGACATAATTGAAATAAAAAGTCTAAATTTTATAAAAAATTATCATTTTCCTTCATATTTTTATATATTTGAAGTAAAAAAATGACAACGTTTAATAAAATTTTACAATGTATAGTGATTCACATACAAATAAAACGAAAAAAAAA
>JZKD02S0196847.1:0-14900 GCA_000966675.3 Picea glauca | reverse complement strand
ATTTAGAGGGAAAATATCATTATGTGTGTTATAATAATGTCATAGGGAGGGTGAGCATTTGTATCATTCTATGTTCTCAGAGAAAAAGGATGGCTTCGTCAGATAAAGAAGATTTTGTTTCTGAGACATCAGCAAATTGTTCACATACCTATTCTATTGGGACTAGGAAATGCCATAGGAATGTTTGTAATGCAAATGAGGCGTCGTATTTTTCAGCTAGTCATAAATTTGATCATAGTGCAAGCAATTTTATTCAACATGTTCCTCATGAAAGTCCCAAATTAGAGGACTTTGAAGGCACCGATGATGAAGAGGAGAAATATGATGGTGATAAATCTAGTCAGCAGTTTAATAGTAATGAAAATAATCAAAATGTAGGTCAAAGTGGAGACTAAGATCAACGTTTAAATGATTGGGATGAAAATTTTCCTCCAAGTGAGGAGTTTCAAGGTACCGATGAATATTTCTAGGGAACCAATGAAAATGATGGAGAAATTCCCTCAAGTGGAAATTTTAAAAGTAGTGAAGACGATTATGACAATGGTGGAAACTTTTTCCCGAGTGGGGAATTTAAAGACAACAATGTTGGTGATTATGAGTTTCCTCCAAGTGAGGATTTTGAAGGCACCGATGAAGAGTTCCCTCCAAGTGAGGATTTCCAAAGCACGAATGAGGATGAAGAAGAATTCCCCCCAAGTGGGGATTTTAAAAGTAATGATGACAATTATGGCAATGTTGGACAGTCTTTCTCGAATGAGGAATTTAAAAGAAGCAATGTTGGTGCTAATGATTTCCCTCTAAGTGAGGATTTCCAAGGCACTAATGAGGATGAAGAAGAATTTCCCCCAAGTGGGGATTTTAAAAGTAATGATGACGATTATGGCAATGTTGGACAATGTTTCTCGAATGAGAATTTAAAAGAAGCAATGTTGGTGTTGATGATTTCCCTCCAAGTGAGGATTTTCAATCAAGTAATGAGGATGATGAAAAATATCTCTCAAGTGACGATTTTCAAAATAGTGAAGATGATTACACCATTCATGGTCACTCTTTCCTGAGTGATAAATTAAAAAGCAACAATGTTGATGTTGATTTTCCTCCAAGTGAGGATTTTCAAGATACTGATGAAGGTTTTCAAGGCACTAAGCAAGATGGTGAAATTTTTTACTCAAGTAGGGATTTTGAAAGCAATGAAAATGATTATGTCAATGGTGGACACAATGTTGATGATGATTTTCCTCCAAATGATTATGTTGATGATGATGTTCTCAATCATTCACCTGCAACAAATCAAGGTGATCGACATTATCTAGTTCAGTCTCCCGACAATGTTTTGCTTGATACTTTTTGTGGTGATAAGGAAAATTCTTCTAGTGAGGATGATGAAATAGTGGAGACATTGCAAAGAAACATTGTGTCTAGGACCAGGATTAGACCTTTTTATATCAATCCAAATCATTCTAGCTATACAAGGTCTAGGAAAGAATTTCTCACTAAATCAATTTCCATAAGTGAATTGATTTCAAGTGAATCTTGTCAAAATAATTGTTTGAAAAGCATGGACTACATGTATGCCTTGAATAAAAGGAATACATGTATGTCAATGGACAAGAGCATGCAAAATTCATATTTGATGGGGTGCATGAAATCCACCAATACAGGATATGATTATCACATTAGGAATATTTTACTTTGCAAAAAGGCTTTCAAACAAATTCACTCAATTGGTAATCTTAGTCTATCAAGAATTCAGACAAGGTTGGAAAAAGATCCATCATTTTATTCAAAGGTACATCATGGACGAGAGAGTGGACCATTCACAAACACTACATTGTCATAGATGCGTGATTTCTTTTCCAAACATGGAGAGTGTATGCCAGATAGAGATACAATACATATTCCAGATATTTTTACAAGAAGGGAAATCTACAACTTGTACAAAGGATATGTTGAAGGTGTTGAAGGAAATGGTAATTTTATTACATATGCATATTTTACAAGAATATGAAAGAAACAATTCAACAATGTTTGTATTCCTAAGAAGTCAATGATGGGGATTTGTAGTATATGTGCTACTCTTAAATCAAGAAGAGATAAATCTAAAGGGGCAGAAAGAGGTATGTATTTACGATTTTTTTATTTTTTTTAATTGAATAGTTACCAACTATGAAAACATATGATCAATATTTTCATTTTGTGTCATGTGTAGATTCCATAGTCAAAGCACTTCAAGAACATCGGAATCAACAATTAATTGAAAGACAAAATTTGTAGAAACATCGGAAGAAGTGTTATGATGCTCGAAACAAATATTTAGGTATGATAATTGATGGCATGGACCATAAGAAAATACTTCTACCACATTTTGTTTGTACACCCAAAAATTTACAGGAAGATAATTTCATTCAGTTTCACTTGGTTGGTTGTATGGTTTTCAATGGAAAATGTGTCCAAGGGTTTACTTCACAACTCCAAATATTCATAATGATGCAAATCTGACCATCACCATAATTCATCATGTGCTCACTCACTAATCTGGAAATCTTCCTCAAGTTCTCTATCTACAGTTGGACAACACTAGTCGTGAAAATAAAAATCAAATTGTGTTTGGATATTTAAGCATGCTTGTTGAAATGAGAATCTTTCAAAAAGTGAAAGTTGGTTTCCTTCTTGTTGGACACACTCATGATCATATTGATCAAATGTTCAATCGTTTTTTAGTAACATTGAAGAGGGAAAATGTTGGAAGTCTACCATCATTGATTGAATATATTAAGAAAGCATACATTCCAGAGCTTGCTTTCATATATTAGAAGAAACTTTTGACATGCAAAGATTTATTCAGGGATCGCATCGTGAAGAAAAATGTATTGAGCAGCTTAATGACATTAGCTTCCAACATCAATTTTGTTTCAAAAAAAATGATGGGAAAACACTTATATGGGGAAAGTAGTATTCAACTACTACATAATGGGGGCCTTCATCAGGTTTATCATTTTTTAAGTTCATTCCAGATCGTCCAATTTTTGCATCAAAGTTATTATTTTTACAATCAGTTGCTGAAATCCATAATGCATAGAGGCATAATAGAGATGTAGATTATTTTGAATGCCTTGAAGAAATAAAAAATTCCATTAAGGATACATATGGGTACTTTGATGTTGTTGATTATGTTTGGTGGGAGTCTTTTTTCAATAGTCAAAGTGACATAATTTCAAGCTCAACAAATGAAGATATAATGTTGAGGTCTCTATTTCATTGGCCACAAAATATGCCAAAAAAATCTGAAGAAACAAACATTGTTGAATTTCAACAAGAATCTCAAGGTGATATTGAGTTTACACAAGCAGAGGAAAGAGAAATGTATATTGGTTAGCAAAGGTCATGTGCAAAATGTGAAGCCGTGGAAGACCTTTATAGGGGTTTAGTACAATATATTAAGGAGGGTAGCATGATTACAATTTTAGCGACTGAAGATCCACATAGTTATCCATTCTGGATAGGAAAGGTTATAGAGATTGAAAATGGTGATGTTATTGCAATTGAAGTGCATTGGTATGCAACAAGTACACAACCATTCAATGATGTGTACAAGCCAGAGATGGTGGTTGAGAAACATATCAATAGAAAGAGAAAAAGAAAGGGTCAAAATACAACTCGTCGTCGCTTTGACCTCTTAAAATTAGATGATGTTGACATACTTGTTTATGACTTCAATTTGACAAAGAGAGGACTCTTCGCTCCAAGACAACGGAGATTATCAAGAGGTTGTTTCCACAAGAAATAAATGCAAGATGAGAGTCTATTGAACCTAGTCGTAGATATAAAAGACATTTGACATATGAAATGTTGGGCATGCATGTAAACTCAGATGGTGCATTCATCGACAATAGAGAAGAGTATGGATCATCTACATCTTCATCCAAACATTCATCTGAAGACAATGTAGACTTTGATGGTATTTCATAAACCATGAGTCAATATGAATAAGAGTATGAAACATTTTATGCATTTTTTATCCATATGATGTTTGTATGGTAACTAGAAATGAGCATTGAACTTACATATGATCTTACATAAAGTTATAAATCTTTTGTTATGTTTTATGAATGATATGTTTTTTATTATGGATAATATAAAAAATTTCTTAGCTCATATGTTTTGAATATGGACAATATAACAATACTTTTAAGAAACTATTTATGTTTCATTCAATGTAACTTGTATTTACTTTTTTATTATTATAAGTAAAAAAATTATTAAAAAGTGACGTTCAATTTTTAAAGTATATTGTGATATTTTCATGGCATTATGTATTACCTTGTGTTTTGCATGATAATAAGATTTAAAAAGTAAACATTTAAGGTTTGATTTTATGATTTTGTTTACAGTAATGATGAGTTCTTTTACCACATTATAAAAATGTGTCATTTTTGTATCCCAAATTTAGAATGGGTGCTATCGGTAGCAGTACTTTTCAATTTGATGGTTGATTTTGAGGTTTTGGTTTTAATGGTACCAAGTGATAAAAATATGATTTCAAATGATCTCAAATTTTAACGTTTTGAAAAGAAAAAAAAATCAAAAACATCTTTTTTTTTTAGGTGTTGATTTTAAGGTTTATCTGAGCTATTGTCTGATTTTTGAAGGCCACATTTGAAAAAGGTTGTAATGTTGACCCTGTTTTAAAAAATGGCGTTACCAGTAGCACCACTTTTTGATTTGGGGGTTGATTTTGATGTTTTTTATGCAAAAATATGGGTTTTTTGGGCCAGAGTTCTCATTTTGAGGTCACAGTTCTCATTAAGTCAGTAACTATGTTCAATTGGAGAATAGAAAAGCAAATAGGAAAGTGCATAAGCTATTGAACCCTGGGAAACCATCATAGAAAAGGAGAAGTGAAATAAAAGCCAGATTAGGTGGAGGACTCAGCATCTTGATCAATGAAGTTGGGATTCCTTAGCAAGTGAAGATCATATAACAATTTTGTCTCAATCATTTTGAAAAACCTTTTTGTGCCTGAGGACATGCACTTGAACTAGTGTGGGGGAGATGTTTAAACTCTATTTTTTCGTTATCTAGACACCTTTTTTCTCACTTATGCTATGTTTTTATCCCTAACCATAGCCTTGATACCATTCTTTTTTGTGATTTTGAGACTAAAACTCCCTTTGGCAAGTATTATGAGGTATGGATGTTTATTTTGTCATTTTTCCTAAGTTTTTGATAACTTGTTAGGATTTTTTAAAACAAGTTTTTCTAATGAAGAATATAGTGGTATTCATGTACCACAGTTGTTCTTGTACCAAGATTTCAAGGTTCAAATACATGCATGCACCTAAATGAAGATCGATCACCTAGGTATAGGAGAGTGAAGTGCCAGCATGGATCGTGACATGTTACCTTATTCCCAGATCGTTCTTTGCTAGCGTGGAGTTCCAGATCAGAAAATGGGAAAATGTTCTAGCAACCATGCCATTCTTGGGTTCGAGATTCACGATATTTGGTTGTTATTCGTATGCATCCAACATCATACGAATAACAACGAGATCACCTTTGGTCTAATTTTATTACTTGGTTTCTACTAGTTGTTGGGAAGAATCGAAGTGAGTTTGATTTCATGATTGTAAAAATAATTTTGTCTTCTTGTTCCTCAAGAACAGAGGAGGCAAACTTCATCTGTAGTTTAGGGATTTTCTATAAAAGCATGTTTACTCTGTAAATCAAGGTTAAGAACCCTATTTTCTACTCTTGCATCAAGGAATAGATGAAGGCTATTGTTGTTTGGTGATATCTCTAATGTATATGATACAAGTGGTGTAAGTTGTAAGCACACTCTGTTTTAATAAAATTGGCAGTTCTGATTCATGGTGTTGTTTTGTTCGTGACTGAGTGAGTCTCCACAACTCACTACGAGGGTTGGAAAGGGCACACCAATCCCAGGGACACTGAGCTAAGTTATTTCTTTAAGTTAGTTTAGTGTATTATATTGATTCCTTCTTGTGTTGCAAATGTTTAAATATTGATTTACAGATTGTGTTGTGTCTATAATATGTTTATTGGTGTGGATGAATGGCAATTTATAGACCTTGAATTCTATTTTCGGAAAGAAACCCCTTTCATTCAGATTACATCACAAATCTCAGATTGTATCTAGGGTTTAACTCATTGTCGACTATGTTATGTTTTTCCAAAGAATGAATTTTGAATATATGAGTCATTTTGATGGTATATGATGTTAATTTTCTTGTGGTAAAAGTGAACAATTATGGGTTATGATAGATCGTTTAATTAATCAAAGGATTGGCCAATGGTTTACATACAAATGAGAGAATTTGAAACAGTGTTGCGAAGGAAAATTTGAAAAGATAATAGTTAGTACAACCTTTGTTGAGATCCATAAATGTATTCGAAACTTTGATGATAGCCATGCTAGTAAAAAGATAAGAATATTTACAAATAGATGTTATTTTGATGAAGTCTATTACAACCTTGCTTCGACAATTCTGGTTGTTGTTTTATTTTAATCTTGTTCCTATAGCATATGACTATAAATTGCAAAATTGAGTGTGAAGGGTTTCACCCAAAGACAACCTCAAGACTATTTATTAATGAGTGGTATGATTTATCAATGTGTGACCTCTGGAGTTAGTTTATAAAACCATTTGCATACTTTTCAGGAGACAAGGATTTTTCGTTTGAATGATTTGTTATTCTTTTATTGAGATCTTTGATTGATGTAAATTTTACAGTGTTGTTTACAATTAGATTATACAATCTGATAAAGTATTCATCTAATCACTTATGAAAAGGAATCCAATTATGGAAATGTCCTAAGCTACTTTGTGATGATTGATCTTAAAATATTGTTGCTTTTTTTTTTTCAGTAACCAATGTTCTTATTTGCATCACACAATTAATATTGAATAATGCATGACAAGTTGAGTCAGCTATGTATGAACAAACTGTTCGTATAAGATAAGTACAATGCCACTATATGTCCTTTGCATTAAAAGTATTGATTGTGGGTTGGGTGTTAGATTTTATGTTCATAAGATTTCACTCTAAACTAAGAGGTTCAACACAATATCAATAGCACCAAGTGGAGATTCAATATTCTTTTAGTTGACTAATAAAAAAACACTGTTAGAGTAAAACTTGTGACCATAATTTCTCATTTTTTTATATAAGTTTTTGACAAGTGAATAGAATTCTTATTGTCATATTTAACCTTATACATAGATCAGGAGTACTCAGTCTCTTAAAGTGAAAGACTATATATTGGATCTTAGAAGGAGGTTTGATGAAAGGAACTCATTACTAGTCTTTGTTTTCAAGTCTTTTGTTAGTGTCTTTGATCGTTTGATGTGCGAACCCTTAGCATCTACAAATTGAAAGATTAGAATGAGAATAGATCAGAGAATAGGATCATGCACAGATCATAGATCATTTATGCATGAAATATAAGCTATTTTATCTATGCTCATATTTGGTATTTAACCTGTGGATAGAGTTAAGGTTTGCTTGGTAACATTTTCATGGGTGATTGGTTTGTTGCATGGTTGTTTGTCTCTTGAGAAGCTATAATAATTAGAGTAGTTACAACTTTGATCCTTTACCGGCACATATTGTGTCTACATCGCATCAGTTTACAAACCTAGTTGACAAGTAAGAGGGGTTTTTATTATGACAATTAATTGACCCAACACTGTCAAGCTCAATTATACTACCTAATAAAAAGAGTTTTACACCTTGGTGCAAGCACCAAAACATTGGTGGCATTACATCCTCGGTACATAAATTAGTTTACACACATATCAATATTTTCTTATGTTTTTGAACTCTCAATCTAAATTATTGGAAAAATTAATTCTTAAATGGGCTTCTTACATACAATAATTTCACCTCGCCATCAAGCACAAGAAGGCAACGCTAATGATTTTGTATAAATTCTTAGTCACCCTCTACTGCATGTGTTACACATCCTTGATGTGTGGTTTGTTGCCTATGAAGAATGGAAACAAATGTATGCAACAAAATATTTTTTTGGCTCCATTATCTAGACCCTTTAACAACCCACCCTCGTCCAACAAACCCCTTTCTCAAATTACACTATCGAAGATTCTAGCTATAAAAGATCAGCCAGTTTTGTAATCCTCATGGCCCTGCTTAATTACTCATCATCAGAGAGGTGCGCTCTTTCTTCCTATGTTGTTCATTTTGGCACTAATAAATCTCTATAGCATCTCTAGCACTATTTTATTGGTCATCCATGTATAAACATGTTGAGTATTTCATCGGGTACTATGCTTTATGTTGTTAAGACATACCAACCAACTATAATTCAGGGTTATACTGACCATTACCCATTCCTTCCCATCCATGGGAATCCATCTCCATGGATTTTATCACTGGCCTACCCACTGCATTAAAAAAAAACATGATTGTGATTTTGTCATAGTTTGCAGATTTCCAAAATGGATATTTTTATTCCTTATAGTAAAATAATAAATTCCCATAAAGTAGTTGATTTTTTCTTCTTGCATGTATGGGATTGTTTTGGTATGTCTCTAACCATCATTTTTTATCAAGAGTCTCATTTCCTTAGCCATTTTTAGAGGAAACTTTGGAACCTCTTTGGGTGTAACCTTGGCTATTCCACCATCTTCCATTTGTCGATTGATGGCCAAACTGAAGTACTGAAGAAAAAAAAAAACCTTGGTTTATGCCCTCAACACATATTATACTTAACATAAACAATGGGATACCTACCTCCATGTTCTTCAACATAGTTATAACCATGATATCCATACTTATAATAGCCATTCTCCCTATTTGAAATCTATGGTGTGTACCAACCTCTATCCCCTTATGAGATCCTCATTCCCCTCCCTTTAGCTTTGTCTACACATCAAGCAAAGGAACAACACAAGCCACTAACTTTGTCTAGAAACTAGCCACTATCCATTCTCAAGTCAAAGAAGCATTTCAATGTTCCCAAGCCAAACATAAAGATTTTCATGACCTTGATTGTCTCCCTTATCCATTTCAAGTTAGATATAGAGTATAGTTTCATATGGTTAAACAATGCTTCAAAGAGCATAATCATCACAAGCTTAGGTCCATTCACTAGAGAAAATACACCATCATTCAACAAATTATATTCAATGCTTTCAAATTAGACCTTCCAATCCAAGTTTGAATTCATAATGTGATAAATGTCAACTGACTTAAATTGTATGAACCCTGATGGGTTGAAGATGAAGTCTATATTTTTCAGCCAACACACAACATTCTATATTTTCAACCTCCTTTGGAATAGGATACATTGTTAGATATTTTCACCTACAGTATCCAAAATAAAAATACCACCACGTATTTCGTGGGTAGACAAGGATGTACTCTAGTTGCAACAAGATGGATATCACACCAATATTTGGCTCGAGACTTTCCCAATTAGTGCCAAAAGTGGGGGCACTTTCAATTAAGCAAGGAGTAATTGATATGCTATCCCACATGAGGATCACTCAACCTAAGGAAAATTAGCACTTAAGGAGAACATAACTCAAGGAAGGGTGTAGTCCAAGAAGAGAAGCATACAAAAGAGAAGAATGATATTTTATAGTATTTTATGTTGTATGGATATGTGTGTAGATTTAATTGTTTGTTTGTAGTTTTCAGTTTCCTCGCGGAGAGTTTGAGTTCAAAATAACCATGCCTTTCTCCCTTCAACATATCTCTAAACGTTTCTTAAAACAATATTTGTACCATAGTATTTTACAATTAGGCCAAGCTTACTATCTTATTATTTCTCGAGTGTGGTGTGCATTCATTGGTTTATTTATTAGGTTGGTTAATTGTCTCATTTCACATTAGAAGTTGTGTTCGTGGGGGATTGGATACATTTATTTACTTATACAATGCACCTTAGATTCCAATATTATTCAACCTTCCTCACCCAGGTAAATAGATAAGATGTCACAACAACATATTCACCCCACAACCCATTGGAATGTAGGCCTCCACTCTAGAGATAACATTAAAAAAAACAAGCATAGATTCTTATCAACGACCCTTCCTCCATGCCGCATTTGTCACCCAACCATAGTGAAGAGAACTGACTACTTTTCCTGTGATGTTGCTTATTGACACTTCATGGAAGTTCCAAGGTGTTTAATACACAAAACCAAACAAACCAATGAAGGATACACCAAATTCAAAACTTGGATCCTTTATTATTAATAGTCAATAAAATGTAGAAACAAAATACAAAGTGTCTCCCTTATCCATGGAAAGTGAAGGTCACAAACTCTCNATCAAGGTTAAGAACCCTATTTTCTACTCTTGCATCAAGGAATAGATGAAGGCTATTGTTGTTTGGTGATATCTCTAATGTATATGATACAAGTGGTGTAAGTTGTAAGCACACTATGTTTTAATAAAATTAGCAGTTCTGATTCATGGTGTTGTTTTGTTCATGACTGAGTGAGTCTCCAAAACTCACTACGAGGGTTGGAAAGGGCACACCAATCCCAAGGACACTGAGCTAAGTTATTTCTTTAAGTTAGTTTAGTTTATTATATTGATTCCTTCTTGTGTTGCAAATGTTTAAATATTGATTTACAGATTGTGTTGTGTCTATAATATATTTATTGGTGTGGATGAATGGAAATTTATAGACCTTGAACTCTATTTTGGGAAAGAAACCCCTTTCATTCAGATTACATCACAAATCTCGGATTGTATCTAGGGTTTAACTCATTGTCGACTCTGTTATGTTTTTCCAAAGAATGAATTTTGAATATATGAGTCATTTTGATGGTATATGATGTTAAGTTACTTGTGGTAAAAGTGAACAATTATGGGTTATGATAGATCGTTTAATTGATCAAAGGATTGGCCAATGGTTTACATACAAATGAGAGAATTTGAAACAGTGTTGCGAAGGAAAATTTGAAAAGATAATAGTTACTACAACCTTCGTTGAGATCCATAAATGTATTCGAAACTTTGATGATAGCCATGCTAGTAAAAAGATAAGAATATTGACAAACAGATGTTATTTTGATGAAGTCTATTACAACCTTGCTTCGACAATTCTGGTTGTTGTTTTATGTTAATCTTGTTCCTATAGCATATGACTCTAAATTGCAAAATTGAGTGTGAAGGGTTTCACCCAAAGACAACCTCAAGACTATTTATTAATGAGTGGTATGATTTATCAATGTGTTACCTCTAGAGTTAGTTTATAAAACCATTTGCATACTTTTCAGGAGATAAGCATTTTCAGTTTGAATGATTTGTTATTCTTTTATTGAGATCTTTGATTGATGTAAATTTTACAGTGTTGTTTACAATTAGATTATACAATCTGATAAAGTATTCATCTAATCACTTATGAAAAGGAATCCAATTATGGAAATGTCCTAAGCTACTTTGTGATGATTGATCTTAAAATATTGTTGGTTTTTTTTCAGTAACCAATGTTCTTATTTGCATCATACAATAATATTGAATAATGCATGACAAGTTGAGTCAGCTATGTATGAACAAATTGTTCGTATAAGATAAGTACAATGCCACTATATGTCCTTTGCATTAAGAGTATTGATTGTGGGTTGGGTGTTAGATTTTATGTTCATAAGATTTCACTCTAAACTAAGAGGTTCAACACAATATTAGTAGCACCAAGTGGAGATTCAATATTATTTTAGTTGACTAATAAAAAAACACGGTTAGAGTAAAACTTGTGACCATAATTCCTCATTTTTTTATATAAGTTTTTGACAAGTGAATAGAATTCTTATTGTCAGATTTAACCTTATACATAGATCAGGAGTACTCAGTCTCTGAAGGTGAAAGACTATATATTGGATCTTAAAAGGAGGTTTGATGAAAGGAACTCATTACTAGTCTTTGTTTTCAAGTCTTTTGTTAGTGTCTTTGATCGTTTGATGTGTGAACCATTAGCATCTACAAATTGAAAGATCAGAATGAGAATAGATCAGAGAATATGATCATGCACAGATCATAGATCATTTATGCATGAAACATAAGTTATTTTATCTCTGCTCATATTTGGTATTCAACCTGTGGATAGAGTTAAGGTTTGTTTGGTAACATTTTCATGAGTGATTGGTTTGTTGCATGGTTGTTTGTCTCTTGAGAAGCTATAATAATTAGAGTAGTTACAACTTTGATCCTTTACCGGCATATATTGTGTCTACATCGCATCAGTTTACAAACTTGGTTGACAAGTAAGAGGGGTTTTTATTATGACAATTAATTGACCCAACACTGTCAAGCTCAATTATACTTCCTAATAAAAAGAGTTTTACACCTTGGTGCAAGCACCAAAACATTGGTGGCATTACATCCTCAGTACATAAATTAGCTTACACACATATCAATATTTTCTTATTTTTTTGAACTCTCAATCTAAATTATTGGAAAAATTAATTCTTAAATGGGCTTCTTACATACAATAATTTCACCTCGCCATCAAGCACAAGAAGGCAACGCTAGTGATTTTGTATAAATGCTTAGTCACCCTCTACTACATGTGTTACACATCCTTGATGTGTGGTTTGTTGCCTATGAAGAATGGAAACAAATGTATGCAATAAAATATTTGTTTGGCTCCATTATCTAGACCCTTTAACAACCCACCCTTGTCCAACAAACCCCTTTCTCAAATTACACTATCAAAGATTCTAGCTATACAAGCTCAACCAGTTTTGCAATCCTCATGGCCTTGCTTAATTACTCATCATCAGAGAGGTGCGCTCTTTCTTCCTATGTTGTTCATTTTGGCACTAATAAATCTCTATGGCATCTCTAGCACTATTTTATTGGTCATCCATGTATAAACATGTTGAGTATTTCATCGGGTACTATGCTTTATGTTGTTAAGACATACCAACCAACTATAATTCGGGGTTATACTGACCATTACCCATTCCTTCCCATCCATGGGAATCCATCTCCATGGATTTTATCACTAGCCTACCCACTGCATCAAAAAAAAAACATGATTGTGATTTTGTCATAGTTTGTAGATTTCCAAAATGGATATTTTTATTCCTTATAGTAAAATAATAAATTCCCACAAAGTAGTTGATTTTTTCTTCTTGCATGTATGGGATTGTTTTGGTATGTCTCTAACCATCATTTTTTATCAAGAGTCTCATTTCCTTAACCATTTTTAGAGGAAACTTTGGAACCTCTTTGGGTGTAACCTTGGCTATTCCACCATCTTCCATTTGTCGATTGATGGCCAAACTAAAGTACTAAAAAAAAAAAACTTGGTTTATGCCCTCTACACATATTATACTTAACATAAACAATGGGATACCTACCTCCATGTTCTTCAACATAGTTATAACCATGATATCCATACTTATAATAGCCATTCTCCCTATTTGAAATCTATGGTGTGTACCAACCTCTATCCCCTTATGAGATCCTCATTCCCCTCCCTTTAGCTTTGTCTACACATCAAGCAAAGGAACAACACAAGCCACTAACTTTGTCTAGAAACTAGCCACTATCCATTCTCAAGTCAAAGAAGCATTTCAATGTTCCCAAGCCAAACATAAAGATTTTCATGACCTTGATTGTCTCCCTTATCCATTTCAAGTTAGATATAGAGTATAGTTTCATATGGTTAAACAATGCTTCAAAGAGCATAATCATCACAAGCTTAGGTCCATTCACTAGAGAAAATACACCATCATTCAACAAATTATATTCAATGCTTTCAAATTAGACCTTCCAATCCAAGTTTGAATTCATAATGTGATAAATGTCAACTGACTTAAATTGTATGAACCCTGATGGGTTGAAGATGAAGTCTATATTTTTCAGCCAACACACAACATTCTATATTTTCAACCTCCTTTGGAATAGGATACATTGTTAGATATTTTCACCTACAGTATCCAAAATAAAAATACCACCACGTATTTCGTGGGTAGACAAGGATGTACTCTAGTTGCAACAAGATGGATATCACACCAATATTTGGCTCGAGACTTTCCCAATTAGTGCCAAAAGTGGGGGCACTTTCAATTAAGCAAGGAGTAATTGATATGCTATCCCACATGAGGATCACTCAACCTAAGGAAAATTAGCACTTAAGGAGAACATAACTCAAGGAAGGGTGTAGTCCAAGAAGAGAAGCATACAAAAGAGAAGAATGATATTTTATAGTATTTTATGTTGTATGGATATGTGTGTAGATTTAATTGTTTGTTTGTAGTTTTCAGTTTCCTCGCGGAGAGTTTGAGTTCAAAATAACCATGCCTTTCTCCCTTCAACATATCTCTAAACGTTTCTTAAAACAATATTTGTACCATAGTATTTTACAATTAGGCCAAGCTTACTATCTTATTATTTCTCGAGTGTGGTGTGCATTCATTGGTTTATTTATTAGGTTGGTTAATTGTCTCATTTCACATTAGAAGTTGTGTTCGTGGGGGATTGGATACATTTATTTACTTATACAATGCACCTTAGATTCCAATATTATTCAACCTTCCTCACCCAGGTAAATAGATAAGATGTCACAACAACATATTCACCCCACAACCCATTGGAATGTAGGCCTCCACTCTAGAGATAACATTAAAAAAAACAAGCATAGATTCTTATCAACGACCCTTCCTCCATGCCGCATTTGTCACCCAACCATAGTGAAGAGAACTGACTACTTTTCCTGTGATGTTGCTTATTGACACTTCATGGAAGTTCCAAGGTGTTTAATACACAAAACCAAACAAACCAATGAAGGATACACCAAATTCAAAACTTGGATCCTTTATTATTAATAGTCAATAAAATGTAGAAACAAAATACAAAGTGTCTCCCTTATCCATGGAAAGTGAAGGTCACAAACTCTC
>JZKD02S0196836.1:0-22437 GCA_000966675.3 Picea glauca | reverse complement strand
GGGTCCCTTTTCTCCCTCTCCTTCATTGTACCAGATTGGCTCCACGTTGTTCATCAGGAATGGCTGGAAGACCCCAAAATTTCTAGCATGATCCAAAAATTGCAGCACAATTCTCCAACGTCTCCAGGGTACTCTTGGCACAATGAAGAGCTTTGCTACAAAGGTATTTTGTATTTATGCAAGCAATCAGAACTTAAATCCATGGTGCTTTCTGAACTTCATGCTTCACCCACAACTGGGCATTCAGGTCTTACCAAAACCTATGAACGGGTCAAATGTTATTTTTTCTAAGATGGTATGAAATAGGTTGTCCACACCTTTTTGGTTGAATGTGAGGTTTGTCAACACAGCAAGGGAGAAACATTCAAAGCTCTGGGAACACTCCAACCGCTTCCTATCCCCCCAGCTATTTGGCGAGATATTTCTATGGATTTCATTGTTGCTTACCTAAATCGGGCAATACGTCAGTCATCATGGTGGTTGTCGATCGTCTTTCCAAATATGCTCATTTTTGTGCTCTTCAACACCCATTCACCGCATCCACAGTGGCTCAAATATTCATGGATAATATCTTCAAGCTTCATGGCATGCTTAATTCTATTGTCTCTGAAATAGATCCCACTTTCACCAGCAATTTTTGGAAATAATTGTTCAAGCTACAGGGCACCCAATTTCATCTCAGCATGGCCTATCAACCCCAGATGGATGGCCAGACCGATGGCCAGACCGAAGTTGTCAACTAGTGTTGGGAAACATATTTGAGGTGTTTTGCATCTGAGAGGAAAACTAGGTGGGGTCAGTGGTTACCCCTAGTTGAATGGTGGTACAACACATCTTACCATACCACTACTCACATGACTCCTTTTGAAGCATTATATGGCCAAAAGCCACAATCGGTTCTCTCATACTTGCTAGGGGTTTCGAAGGTTCAAGAGGTTGAAAAAATATTACAGTTTGAGAGGCTATTCTTCATGCCCTCAAAGACAATTTGGTCATGGCTCAGAATCACATGAAGCAATAAGCAAATCAATTTCGTTCCGAACTTAAATTTTCTGAAGGGGGGCAGGTGTTTCTTCGACTATAACCTTATAAGTATACTTCACTCAAAGATGGACATTGTCAAAAAAATTATCTCAAATTTTATGGTCCTTATATTGTGCTCAAGCGAGTGGGATCGGTGGCCTACTAGTTAGCTCTACCTAGTCAGTCAAAACTCCATCCTTCTTTTCATGTCTCCTACTTAAATAAAGTGATTGGAACTAACTTCCAAACTCAAACCAGTCTCCCCGAGTTGGATGAAAAAGGTTCCATCTGGTTCCAGCCACAAGCAGTCTTGGATCAACGAGAGTGTCGTCTTCATCAGTGCACCATCAAGGAAGTGTTAGTCCAGTGGAAATATACAACTCTAGAAGACGCCACCTGGGAGTCGGTTACCATTCTACAACAATTTATGCATCTTAAGCCTTGAGGACAAGGTTGTTCTTCAAGGGGGAGGGCATGTTAGGGACCTAACCTCCCTAACCCCTCACGTAGGTAGAATAATATAATTCCATATAATAAAGGACAATATTAATAAGGCCTAGCAATAAGGAAGAATAAGTCAAATGTAAGAAGATCTAATAGAATCTTCCGCTTCTAGAAGGATCTTCCTCTAGATTGTTCTTTTGGATAGATAGAATTAGTATAAATATGAGTAGAGGTATGAGAAGTTTTGTTTTTAGAATTATTGTAATAGAGCTCTGCTCTATTGGAGGTTCTCCCCTCAAAAAGCCAAGTGAACATTGTTTCGTATCAATAAAGATATGTTTTTGGTATTGTGGTTTCATCTATTGTGTTGTGTCATTGTTATTCTCTGCAATATTTTTTTTTTCATGTATTTTAATAGATCCGGTACCTTACATCCTGGGCATTTTGAAAAGTTAGTCTTATTTTTCTCTATTCATAAACATGATTTGCTTTTCTTATGGCTTCTTCCAAGGCCTTGTGCTCATCAAAATGAATTTTATCATTTTAAAAAGAGGGTATCCCACTCATAAATATTTGTATTTTTACCTTCTCATCCTTTATGAAGCCAACATACCTCAACAATTCAAGGAATCTCCTCTCATACTCACCCATTGTCATGCTTCCAAGCTTGAGTTCAAAGAAACCTTGCATATTCTTGTCATAATATTGCTTTGACAAATATTTCTTCCTAAAATAATTGTTGAACTCCCTCCATGATATACTCTTCTCATCAATGTGCTTAACCTCCTTGATTTGATCCCAACACATAGATGTTTTTATTTGAAGATGGTAGATTGTAATTCTAGCCTCTACATTTGATGTATAATCATGCATCTGGAAATATTTCCTCAATCCCAACAACCAAGCTTCAACATATTCTCCCTTCCTATGCTCTTCATCAAATTATGGTGGCTTGAGCTTCATGAGCTCTCCTTGCAAAAAAATTGACTCGAGCCTCCTCCTCTGTCTTCTAACAGGGGACACACTTGGCCTGCTCTCTGACCTTGACCGTACATGTCCTATTTTGGTCGATTGTCCTAGTGAATTATGAGAATGTCTACTAACATTCCTTGATTTCCTAGATCCTCTATGAACAACCCTCCTATCATAAGATCTAGATAATTCTATTTGCCTTGCACTGGATGCTTATTTTGTGCCAAAATATTTATTGACTTGTCTCTGCAACATATTCAGACTATGTAGCATCTCCTCCTAAGCTCTTATCATCCTTTCATTTTCTTCACTATAGATCTAAAACTCTTTCTATAAGCTTCACATAGTTTCAACCAACTCCATCGTTTCGACCTTTCTTCTATGTCCATTCGACTTGGTCTTTGCATTTCCCATGCTGACATGTAAACTTCTAACCTCCTCCTCATGGATTTAAGCTCCTTGGGAATCCTCCATATCTCTAGTTCTCATATAGGAACCAAATATGATTTCATGTATCTCTAATTATGCAAAAATGTGCATGTAACAATTATTGTTATAATCATACATATTGTAAAATATTTCATTTATTAGATTACATGTCATTCTTTAGTTGTATTTACGAGAAGTATGGATGCATTGGAATCCAATTATGATTGTTTAGATGCATTCTCCTTTCAATTATCTTTCCAACGAATGTACTTATTTCTTAATCTGAATTCTAAGCTAAAAGTTACATCCTTCTGAAGTTTGTCATTTCTATTCCACTGTGCATTGTTCTTACTGGTGCAATTCAATTGAAATACCATTTTCTGCCATCTATAAAAGAAAATTCGTCAAAAATTAAAATAAAAATTATATCGGGTGCAAATAGGAATTATGTTTTTGAACATACAACAACTTTTGTATTTGTTATCAGACACTCCAGTCAAATTCTATCTAAATTTGGAATTGACAACTTTGCACTTTTACATTTTCTCCATACTTAGAATTTTTAGCAGAAAACGACTATCTCCCAAATGGAGCAAAACTGGAAAAATTTTCCTCGAGACAAATTTGTTTAGATTGATGAGTAGGTGAGATGTGAGTAAATAATTTTTTCTAGATTTGTGATCTATGGTCCCTTTTCCTCCTCCAAAGATTTCAAAAATCCCCAAAAAGTGCTCGGTAATAGTGGATTTTGCCATGTTTCAGCATCTCCACTCTAAACACTTTAGAATTTTGGAAGAATCTCAACTGGGTATCTTCATTCCTACTTTTTGAGCTATCTATAAAAACTTCACCTTTATCTAGGCCTCGGTTACTAAGCACGACCCAGACCTTCAAAAACCATTATTTTTCATATTTCAAAAAATTGAAGCAAAATTATCCAGTGGCCCTCATTGGCATTCTTGTAGACCTCATCACTGCAAACATACCTCTCAAATTTCATCTAAATCTAAACTTTCTTGTTTGCCAAAACAATTTTTTGGCTCCAAACTTATTCTTTTTTTGTTGGGTAAATTGTCTATTTTCTCCTTACCTTCCTCCTCCTCTTTCTCTTCTTCTCCTCTTTCTTCTTTTATTTTCTTTCATTTTTCCCTTCTTCAGTGATCATTGAAACCCTTCATCGACAATTGGAAATTGTCAATTTTCCTTTGCATCGATGATCGATGAATTCATTCACATCAATGATCAACGAATTTCGAAAAAGTCCCTACTTCACAGAATTTTGTTGAACTCTGATAGGTCCATCGAAAATCAACAGTTTTCTTCATCAACGATCTACGAAAATTTCCATACTTCATAGAAATTCATCAAACTCTAATCACTCCATCAATGATCCACAATTTTCTTCATCTGTGATTTTTGAAAAGGTCACTACTACATAGTATTTCGTCAAACTTTGATCGCTCCATCGATGATAGATTATTTTCTTCATTGTCGATCAGAAAGGTCACTACTTCATAATATTTTAGTGAACTCTGATTGTTCGATCGACGATCAACAATTTTCTTCATCAAATATTTTCAAAAAGGTCACTACTTCATAAGATTTTGCCAAACTACAATCACTCCATCGATGATCAACGATTTTCTTCATCAACGATTTTTGAAAAGGTCATTACTTCATAAGATTTTGCCGAACTTTGATCTCTCCATCAACGATCGACGATTTTCAAAAAGGTCACTACTTCATAATATTTCGCCGAACTCCAAAAACTTAGAAGTTTTTGACCAAATCTAGGATGAATCTAGGCCATCGATCTTAAAATTAAATGAAATATTGGTCATTGATTCATCAAAATCTATGCCATGACCCCTACCTTCTTCCACCATGGCGCTTCCAAAGAGAACCATGTCAGTTCATGTCACGGGTACAGTCCACATCATCATCTGTACGAAATTTTCAAAAATCCCAAAAATTATAATTTTTTTAGAATTTCATAATTTTTCCAAAATTTTCTTCGGTGAATTTGAAAATTTTAACCAATCCAAAATGAATCTCATTCGTTGATCGCCAAGTCAAATTTGATCTAGGTTGTTGATTTTACTAGCTCTTCAATTGCCATAAAAACACAAAATTTGATCTTCCAGTCCAAATTTAACTCAACAACTTGTAGATTGATGCCATTGATCATCTCCTCAACCATTTTGAGTGCAAATTCAACCTAGATTTGCTTAGGAATTTGTGGATTCCACTTCGGTTTTACAACTTTCCTCAAATCCATCATAGGTCAAAACTCTACAAGAGTGAATTTGTCAAATTTGCATTGGTCTTTGGCCCATATGGGTTCGGTGTCAAACCAGAATCTCTGATACCACTATGTAGTGCCTCCACTACTAAACCCAACAATTATTTTTTGATACTCATTAAGTTAAAAATCTGTAGCATGCTAAAAATGTCCATACATCTAATAGAATTATTTAACGCATGAATGTAGTCTATGAAACATACATACATCTTATAATTGCTCAAACTCAGAGTAAGCGCACAACAAATGAACTCCACTATTAGATGAAATGCATTGAGTATTTAGCATGCAACTAGCAACATTATAAATGTAACCAAATAAGCATATACACAGCTACATATAAATTACTCAAAATCCAAAGAAAACACACAATAATAAAACTCATAATTAAAAACAATGAAACAAAGATAAAACACTTATCTTTTGAAAACAGATGTGCAACCAACTGCAGAGGATAGATGTTCCACCCAACCATAGCCTTGTTGCTCCAAATCTTAGCAGCATTTCACCCCTAAGTTGGGGCTAGGAATCCACAAGAAAGGGTGTCTCTCCATTGTCCACTCAGAGCCCAATATAACCCACAACAAGCTAATTTTTCCTACAGGTAACTCAATCCTCCAGCTCTCTTCCCATCAACCTGCACAACCCAAGGAATGGGATACCCCTTCTTTGCACATAGTCCCTCGGGCATTCCCACTTCCCTCTAGGGCTCCAACACAGGTTGTCTAGGAATCTTTCTTGTTGGGGACTCCATGGACTTACAACTACAACAGGAAAAACTCATAATAGCAAGCTCATTGCTCTAAAGTAATTTCTCACTTTGAAATCTCTTCTACAAGCCTAACATCCTACTTCTTCAAGCATTTACAACTCCAATAGGCTGCCCACAACACCCACTATGGCTATCTTCAAACTCCAACACTCAAGTCCCTCTTGTTGTCCCAAAAACTCGTTGTAAAACTCTCCTACCATACCCATTGAAATTTCCCTTTTTCCCATGCAATTTGACTCTCACATTCCCCAATGTTGATTGTACTCATCCTCATTCTCTCAATAACTATGTGAAGTGACTTTTCACACCAACCCTCTTACATGTGTTTAATGATTGGGGATTTACTACACACAAAAGGAAATTAGAAGATTCATAGACAATAATAATTTTAAAAAGTGGGTTGGGATTAATACTCGTGAATATTTCCCCATTGGACCCCTTCTTAGACTTTCCCCTCTCTTGTGGAAACTTAGCCCCGATACATTTACTTTATTATTTTCGCTATACAATGTTTGCATATTACATCTTCGGACCCACAACTATATATCATATGTACATTATACATCGCTAAACTGGGGATTAAAAATGGGGATGTTACACCACATGCCCAATGTGAAGATATCTTATACACTTCACTTGAGTCATATTTTCACATTTTCGTTATTGATTATTGTTGTTAGGAGGATATTGAGATCTCTTAAAATATTGTTAATTTTGATTGTCTTCCTCTTCCTTGGCTTCTACCATGGCCATGAAAATGCTCTTGATTTCTTGAATTATTGAATTTTCGTCTTCATCTAGAACTTTCATTGTGTGTGCCTCTTCCTCTTGTACTTTCATTGTAAGTACCTCTTTCTCTTGAGATTTATTCTTTTCTTGAATTGGTAAAGAGAAAATCTTCCCCTGAGTTCTTATTTTTACCAAAGGTCTTGTCATATTGGACCAACAAGTTGTAAAGGGAAGCAAAATTCCAATTCTCCATTTTGTAAGTAATTTGTAAAGTTTCTAAGAAATGTCGATAAGGAGGAGGTAAACCATTAATTAGAATTGGAGACATAAAACTTTCTTATCCTCAAATCCACATTTATTATTCTATGCCTAATATTTTTTAAATGAGAGATGTACTCCAAAATGTCTCCCCCTCCAACTAACATTTACTTAAAGAGTTTTGTATGGAGATCAACCAATTTGATTCAAATTGAGTATCAAACATTTTCTTTAAGGTTTTCCATACATTCCAAGAATCAATTGCATTTTCAATGTGTAAATATTTCATCGGTTACAGAAAATATCAAAAGTGCAAGTGTCTTTTCATCATTGAATTCCCATTATGTTAATTCTCTAGCATCAATAGGCTTAATTGGAGCTTTATCACCACTAATATCTTTCCACAAGTCATTATAAATTAATGTGTTTTTCATATGACAACTCCAAGTCTAATGTTTCTTGGTCCATCCAGTTTGTCTGAATCTATGAATAGGTTTACCAATTTAGACATGATGAGTTGCTTATCAAATGCAGACAATCAAAGAATGAATAATATCAAGCACAAGAGACACTACACACACTGCAAAAGAGAGCTATAAGGGCTTGGCCTTGACCCTCTTATAGCATTGATAAAAGAAGTCATTGATAAAATGTTTCACTTGACTTTTATCCACGCTTTAATTACAAGTTACAGTATTCTAATTTGGTCAAACTTTCAAATTTAACAACTTGATATCATTCAATACAAAATGAATGTGCCCCGTTTAAAGTGAACAATTTGTTCAATCCTTCAATTACAATATGGATAATCCCCTAATTACAAAAAGAGAATGAATAAACTCCCTTGAACTAGAACTAGTGAGGGCTTCGATTCTTTGTGATCCTCAAATTTATTAGAAAGTAATGATAAGAATATTCACCATTACCAAGACCAATAAGAATATATTCGTTGTAATATATACCTTTTGGATCATATATTTGAGGTGGTGGCCATGAGAAGAAAGCTTCTACTTTGATTTTCCCAATCAAATGATTTTATCTACCCACACATCAAGTACTTGGAGAGATACACAAAGCTTTTCATAAACGCTTCAAGAAATTTCAATTTGCGATGATCATGTGTGTATAAATTGGACCACTTCAAACATTAGGCCAGCCAACCAATCATCCTATCAGAACAAGCAAGCAATGTTGCTTCACCACTAGACTGTAAAGATAAATATAATATGGATTAATGAATCCAAATGATAAGTTGCAGTAGTTAGAATGCAAAATATTCCATACACCTTGCTCACTAGAGGAAGTGGATTGTAGTATTCTTCAGAGGAAGACATGTTGCAGTGGTCTGTTTATGTTGTTTCTCACAAAGTTGGATCCCAATCAAAGAATCACCCAAGTAAACCCAAGTAAAAAAAACATGAATGTGTGGTGGTGATGTTTCTTAAAAAAAAAGAAATGAAGACCCTTCAGAGCAATGGCAAGTCACAATGTTCACAATATTTTCTGTTTTAGCCTCTGAAACAAGCAAAACTGGCTCTCGGTCATCTCATATAAGTTGCACAGATAAGAGAGAACCAACAATTCTCAAGTAGAAAAGAGATAATAATATTCACCACCAACCAAACAATGCTCTGAAAGGAAAGAGAGCACCTACATTCAACCACTAAGCCTACAAGTAAATACCCCTTTCCTTTAGAAATCCAATAGACTCTGCTTCAAAATGACGTTGTTGAAAATGGAAGTTCAGAACTCTTTTCTAGATGAAAGAAACTTCTCAAGTAGACACAACCAATCAATTACTTCACCAAGCAACCTGCAATTAGTTGCCAACGCACAAATTTGGTAATAGAAAACCCAGATCTTTGGTTCCCCTCTTCACAACACACACTGCTCTACCCTTGTTGACTATGGATTCTGGAGATGCACTCGATGCTAAATTCATCGACCCTCTAACTACGATTGGCGATATGCAGTCTGGTGACGATCAAATAATGGGTACCACAAATCATCTACTTGTGCATACCAACCCAGTTTTCTAAGTTAAATCGATATCATCCTGCGTTTGCATCCATTAGACCCCCTTTAAATTTATTCATCATGACGTAAAAAACTAATGGGTACTGGGCTTACCTCTGCCGCAATCCATAGGTGACTTCTAGTACTAACATTTCTGACGTCATTGTCGGGGACGAATTAAAGATTTTCCCTGGGATTGAACGACAAAGCTTACTGACTCTGAAGGTGCATCGGAACTCAGTACATTGAAGATTGCAACTGTTCACTTGGCAGCTCCACTATTACGACTCCATTGTTTCAACTGTGGCTTTTAGAGGCAGACACACGAGGTCTACCCCACAACTGCCTCTAGCAACACCTGAAGTTGACCCAAAGAAAATTGTCAGAAGACGAAAGATCCCTTAGGAAGGTACTTCAATTGTTGAACTAGGTATTTCTGATGATTTTCACCATCCTCCTTTAGAAACTCCAATATTTGCTTCTCATTTTCCTGTTATACCAGCTATTGGAGTTTCCCGAACTTTAAAGTTTGGGAGTGTTCCTGTTGATTTCTCCCCTCCTAGTCTGGGATTGGAGGGACAAATCCTTTCCACTCCTATCTCCCCTAAAGTTGTGCCATGGTTTGAACCCAGGACCTCAGAAGATTTTCCCACTCCGGGTTTTACCACTCCTCCCCCTGTTAGAGTCATTGCATTTACAGAAATCCAAACCTCTGCTCCCTCGAGCCCCGTGACCTTTTCCCCCAACATCAGTCAGTCCCCTTTTCTCCTAGAAGAACAGTTCCACTCTCTCTAGTTCGATCTCCATCTCCTCTTGGTTCTCCTCCAACTATCATCACTATGGAAGGTGCCAATCTCCCGAGGAACAGAATGGATGCCATAGTGACTACAAGGTTTTCCCCTCTAGTCTTACCTCAGTCGATGAATGCTCTCCCTTCTAGAGATTACCTAAAATACATGCCCAAATTCACTATAGAAGAAGACATAACTGTTGAAGAACACCTTGTTGCCTTCTACAGTTATGCAGACAATCTAAATATTGAAAACGAGGATATGTGGATGAGAGTCTTTGTCCAGAGCCTTGACGATGAGGTTAGGAAATGGTTTAGGGGATTGACCCCTGGATCTATTGTTGGGATTGAAGCTTTAGATGATTTTTTCTTGAGACAGTGAGGGGATAAAAAGGACTTTATGTATTATATCACAGAGTTCGGGTCCCTAAAGATAAAAGAGGGAGAATTCGTCTCTGTTTTCTCCAAGAGATTCAACAAAATGTACAGTAAGATCCCTGTTGAGATAAAGCCTACTGAAGCCTCTACCAAAATTACTTATGCTAGTTCTTTTGACCCTAATTTATGCATTCTGTTAAGAGAGAGAAGAGATAATTCCTTGGCTCATATGCAAGATGTATCCTTGGAAGTAGAGTCCAATGTATTGGCAGTTGACAGACTTAGGAATAAAATTGATAGAGACAGAGGAAGGGGGAGACTTGAAGCCTCAACCTTTGGTTCCCCTGCATCGCACCCTCAAGTAGATGAATTGACCAAGCTGGTGAAATCTCTTTCGACAGAGATGGAAAAGATGAAATTTGAAGGGAAGCAAGGTTATAAGAGTGCCCAAAATGCTGATAACAGAGGCAATTTCAGAAGACCTAATATTGCCCCTCAGATACTCCCAAGAGAGCCTTGCAATAGAGAGAGGGATGATCAGAAAATCCAGACCCCTCTCCAAAATAACCTTGTTGTTGAAGAGGAAGGAGAGAAAGAAGAGCTTGAACCTGAGATCCATTGCCTTGGAGACACCTCCCCATTTCCCCATTTAACCCAATCTGCATACGAGGAATCCCTCATGGACAGCCAAATAAATGAGTTGAGTAAAGTAGAGAAGACCAATAGTAGTCCAAATAAATATAACCTGAGGTCTAAGAAGAAAGAAGGGAAGTCTGACATCCCTAATCAGCCTTCTAAAGAAGAGAAGCCTGCTAAAGACGCAGTGAACGACAACAAGGAAAAGAAAATGTAGAACCCCTCACCAATAACCAAAGGTCCTGTCCCAGAAGTGAGGTAAATTCTGAATCCCCCCTCCTATTTTATCTTTGAGCATGAGATTCAAAAGATTAGGCTCCCTGTACCCCTTTCGGAGCTATTCAAGAACGAAGATTTCAAAACATCTCTCTCTAAACTGTTACAGTTTGAGTCTGCATCTCACTCCTCAAACTCAGTAAATCTTCAGGATGAAAATCCAATAGTCATCTTAGGTCCCATGATAGAAGTTAGAGATGATTCATCCCCTCCCTTCTATACATCTATGAGCATACATGACAAGGTGTTGCATAATTGTTTGATGGACTCAGGGGCTTCTCATAATCTCATGCCCAAATCTATCATGGATGAACTTGGATTAGAAATCACAAAGACTTACCATGAATTATGTTCTTTTGATTCTAGGAAAGTGCAGTGTCTTGTGGTCATCAAAGATTTGGTCGTGACCTTGTTTTAGTTGCCCACGAAGAGTGTGGTCATGGATATCATGGTGGCTGATGTTCCCCCCAATTTTGGCATGTTGTTTTCAAGATCTTGGATAAAGAGACTTGGGGGAACATTGCAGATGGACCTCACATATGCTACCATTCTTGTGTTTAGAGGGGAGCATAGAAGATTGTACAAAGAAGCTCAGTTGGCCTACATTATTAGTGATGAATCTGACCCCACCAACCGTCATATTTTCGCCCTTGATATTGATTTAGGACCCAGCTTGTTGCAGCTCACTGATGCCCCTGAACCCCCTCTCGAAATCAGAAAACAGTCCATTACTCTTTGTGAATATTTTCCTCCGATTACCTCTGTTTGGAAAATGTTCTTTGATGGAGCCTCTTCAAGAGAAGGTGTTGGTGTTGGATTGGTCCTTGTTTCACCTGTTCAAGAGATCATATCTCTGTCCTACAAGTTAGAATTTGAAACTACCAACAATGTGGTAGAATATGAAGCTCTTGATTTGGGTTTGAGGGCTACAAAAGACATGGGGATTAAAGAGATATCAATGTTTGGGGATGCCAAGTTAATTTTCCATCAAATAAAAAATATTTATCAAGCCAAGCACCCTCATCTTAGAAGTTACAGAAATGAAGTATGGGATCTTGTTGACAGTTTTTTCTTAGCTTTCAACATTTCATTTATTCCAAGAGAAGAGAATGCCATGGTTGATTCTTTGGTTGTTTCAGCAAGTAATTTCAGAGTCCCTTTGCCACCTAAGCTCAGGTATGATGTCTAAGTGAAATATAGACACTCTGTACCTGACAATGTCAAGCATTGGAAAGTGTTCAAGGATGATCTTGAAATCAAAAGATTCCTGGAGACTATTGATGAGTTTTCTACATTGCACATTGATCAAGATCCTGATTCTGAAATAGATCCTCATGCTGATGTTTTTATGAACAAGATTGCTAATCATCATATTGTCCAGTTGCCCAATAATCATATCCCAAAGGGACTAGTTCCTTTGGAAAGACTATTTGACAGAAATGACGTGGCAGTAAAGGGTAAAGTTTCAAATGAGGATGTTGATGTAGCTGAGTGCAATATTGGTAAAGAGAAGGATCCAAAATTTGTCAAGTTGTCAAGCATCTTGTCAAGGGAACAAAGGGATGAGTATGCCAAGTTGATAAAAGAGTTTGTTGATGTGTTCGCCTGGACATATGAAGATATTCGAACATACGACACAAGTGTCATTGAGCATAAGATCCCATTGAAAGAGGAGGCCAAACCATTTAGGCAAAAATTAAGACAAATAAATCCTATGATGTTGCCTATTATGGAAAGGGAGGTAAAGAAATTGTTGGACGCCCAAATCATTGTCCCTTTGATATATTCTGATTGGGTGGCCAACTTGGTCCATGTAAAGAAGAAGAATGGAGAAATCAAACTCTGTTTTGATTCCAGGAACTTGAACAGAAGCTCTAAGAAGGACAATTACCCTTTTCCAAAGATGGAACACATATTGTAGAGGGTGACAGGTGCATCCAAGATTTCCATGATTGATGGCTTTTCTGGCTACAATCAGATCTTTGTCCTGCCTGAAGACAGAGAAAAGACGACCTTCACCACTCCTTGGGGCACATTCATGTATGCCAAAATTCCCTTTGGATTGATGAACGCAGGAGCAACCTTTCAATGAGCTATGGACATCATCTTCATTGAAGAAAGGGATAAATTTGTAGTCATCTACCTGGATGAAATTATAGTTTTTTCCAGGTCTAATAAAGAACACTGTCAACATCTAAGAAAGGTCTTCTCAAAATGCAGAAAATTTGGTCTCTCCCTCCATCCCAAAAAGTCTCTATTTGCTTTGCAGGAGGGAAAATTGTTGGGGCACATAGTATCAACAGAGGGGGTTCAAATTGATTCAAGTAGGGTAGAAGCTATTCAAACCTTATCACTTCCTAGAACCAAGAAGGAATTCCAGTCTTTCTTGGGAAAAATTAATTTCTTAAGAAGGTTTGTTTCAATTTTTGTCGAATTAGTAAAGCATATCACAACCATGCTCAGGAAGGGAAATGAAGTAAAATGGACTACTAAGTCCAGAGATTCCTTCAACCAAATCAAGAAGGCATTGACTAAGGCACCTGTGCTAATCAGTCCTGATTATTCCAAGGATTTTCTAATTTTTTCCTTTGCTTCTTTTGATACGGTGGCAGTTGTTTTATTGCGGAAGAATGTTGGAGGGCTGGGGCAACCTATTTCCCTTTTTAGCAGAGCACTGAGGGACACTGAGATCAAATATGACATCATGGAGAAGCAGGCCTATGCTTTGGTGAAGGCTCTCAAAGATTTCAGAGTCTATGTTCTGCATTCAAAGGTCATTGCATATGTTCCTTTGGCTTCTGTGAAGGACATTCTCATTCATTCTGACATAGACGAAAGAAGGAGCAAGTGGATTGCCAAAATCCTTGAATTTGATCTGGAAATAAATCCCACCAAACTAGTTAAAGGCCAAGGTTTAGCCAATCTATTGGTTGAATCTAATTGTGAAGCTTTGGGGGTTAACTCCATCAACACTTGCTCAGAAAATTAGCAAGTTGAGTTGTCTCATACAGACCCACAAATCAACCCTCCATTGGCAGAGTGCATCTGGTACAAAGACATCATATTCTTTCAGCATGAGTTAAGGCCCCCTGATGGTATGGGGGAAAGCAAGGTAAGATCTCTAAAGCTTAAAGCAATTAGATTTTTCCTTATTGATCAAGTCTTGTATTGGAAGGACCCTCTGGGAGTGCTTTTGATATTTTTAGACCCACAAGAAGCCCAAAAGATTGTGTTTGAATTTCACGACAACATATGTGGGGGGAATCATTTCTGAAGAACTACAGCCTATAAAATTTTCAGGGCTGGATATTTCTGGCCTACTCTATTCACCGATGTCTGTGCAAAAATCAGGGCTTGTGTTAAGTGTCAAAAAATCTCTGAAAAACAACAGCTCAAGTCCTTACCATTGAATCCCGTGGTAGCTTCAGGACCCTTTCAACAGTGGGGCCTAGATTTTATTGGGGAAATTCATCCTTCTTCAAGTGGTCAGCACAGGTGGATCTTGACTGCCACCAATTACTTTACCAAGTGGATAGAAGCCATCCCCATAAGAAATGCTTCTCACAAGGTATCATTGGTTTCCTTGAAGATATTATGGCAAGGTTTGGTTGTCCGAATAGAATCATCACTGACAACACCGCATCCTTCAAGGTCGAGCCGTAGATCAAGTTTTGTGAGCAGTTTGGAATTACATTGATTCACTCTACCCCCTATTACCCCCAAAGGAATGGATTGGCAGAGTCCTCTAATAAGAGCCTTATAAATATTATCAAAAGACTGCTAGAGGACAACAAGAAAGCATGGGATTCAAAGCTCAAATTTTCTCTGTGGGCTGATAGAGTGACAACAAAGAGGTCTCTTGGTGTCTCTCCTTTTCATCTTATGTATGGGATTGAGGCCATATTTCCTTCTCAACTTGCCCTGCCTGTGGAAAAATTCTTTCAGGACTGCCAATGAGAGTTTGATGATATGATCAGAAGAATACAACAGATGGTAGAAGTGCAACATACTAGAGAGCAACTGATGGATAAAGCACATGAGCATCAGCAGATGTAATGTCCCCCACCTCTTGATGAAGAGGTTTGGAAGACTTAGTGGTCTAGGTGTCCCCACTAGGCCATAGTCTCACACTGAGGGGAAGGGTCAACCAAACTAAGGCTATNTAGAAGAAGACATAACTGTTGAAGAACACCTTGTTGCCTTCTACAGTTATGCAGACAATCTAAATATTGAAAACGAGGATATGTGGATGAGAGTCTTTGTCCAGAGCCTTGACGATGAGGTTAGGAAATGGTTTAGGGGATTGACCCCTGGATCTATTGTTGGGATTGAAGCTTTAGATGATTTTTTCTTGAGACAGTGAGGGGATAAAAAGGACTTTATGTATTATATCACAGAGTTCGGGTCCCTAAAGATAAAAGAGGGAGAATTCGTCTCTGTTTTCTCCAAGAGATTCAACAAAATGTACAGTAAGATCCCTGTTGAGATAAAGCCTACTGAAGCCTCTACCAAAATTACTTATGCTAGTTCTTTTGACCCTAATTTATGCATTCTGTTAAGAGAGAGAAGAGATAATTCCTTGGCTCATATGCAAGATGTATCCTTGGAAGTAGAGTCCAATGTATTGGCAGTTGACAGACTTAGGAATAAAATTGATAGAGACAGAGGAAGGGGGAGACTTGAAGCCTCAACCTTTGGTTCCCCTGCATCGCACCCTCAAGTAGATGAATTGACCAAGCTGGTGAAATCTCTTTCGACAGAGATGGAAAAGATGAAATTTGAAGGGAAGCAAGGTTATAAGAGTGCCCAAAATGCTGATAACAGAGGCAATTTCAGAAGACCTAATATTGCCCCTCAGATACTCCCAAGAGAGCCTTGCAATAGAGAGAGGGATGATCAGAAAATCCAGACCCCTCTCCAAAATAACCTTGTTGTTGAAGAGGAAGGAGAGAAAGAAGAGCTTGAACCTGAGATCCATTGCCTTGGAGACACCTCCCCATTTCCCCATTTAACCCAATCTGCATACGAGGAATCCCTCATGGACAGCCAAATAAATGAGTTGAGTAAAGTAGAGAAGACCAATAGTAGTCCAAATAAATATAACCTGAGGTCTAAGAAGAAAGAAGGGAAGTCTGACATCCCTAATCAGCCTTCTAAAGAAGAGAAGCCTGCTAAAGACGCAGTGAACGACAACAAGGAAAAGAAAATGTAGAACCCCTCACCAATAACCAAAGGTCCTGTCCCAGAAGTGAGGTAAATTCTGAATCCCCCCTCCTATTTTATCTTTGAGCATGAGATTCAAAAGATTAGGCTCCCTGTACCCCTTTCGGAGCTATTCAAGAACGAAGATTTCAAAACATCTCTCTCTAAACTGTTACAGTTTGAGTCTGCATCTCACTCCTCAAACTCAGTAAATCTTCAGGATGAAAATCCAATAGTCATCTTAGGTCCCATGATAGAAGTTAGAGATGATTCATCCCCTCCCTTCTATACATCTATGAGCATACATGACAAGGTGTTGCATAATTGTTTGATGGACTCAGGGGCTTCTCATAATCTCATGCCCAAATCTATCATGGATGAACTTGGATTAGAAATCACAAAGACTTACCATGAATTATGTTCTTTTGATTCTAGGAAAGTGCAGTGTCTTGTGGTCATCAAAGATTTGGTCGTGACCTTGTTTTAGTTGCCCACGAAGAGTGTGGTCATGGATATCATGGTGGCTGATGTTCCCCCCAATTTTGGCATGTTGTTTTCAAGATCTTGGATAAAGAGACTTGGGGGAACATTGCAGATGGACCTCACATATGCTACCATTCTTGTGTTTAGAGGGGAGCATAGAAGATTGTACAAAGAAGCTCAGTTGGCCTACATTATTAGTGATGAATCTGACCCCACCAACCGTCATATTTTCGCCCTTGATATTGATTTAGGACCCAGCTTGTTGCAGCTCACTGATGCCCCTGAACCCCCTCTCGAAATCAGAAAACAGTCCATTACTCTTTGTGAATATTTTCCTCCGATTACCTCTGTTTGGAAAATGTTCTTTGATGGAGCCTCTTCAAGAGAAGGTGTTGGTGTTGGATTGGTCCTTGTTTCACCTGTTCAAGAGATCATATCTCTGTCCTACAAGTTAGAATTTGAAACTACCAACAATGTGGTAGAATATGAAGCTCTTGATTTGGGTTTGAGGGCTACAAAAGACATGGGGATTAAAGAGATATCAATGTTTGGGGATGCCAAGTTAATTTTCCATCAAATAAAAAATATTTATCAAGCCAAGCACCCTCATCTTAGAAGTTACAGAAATGAAGTATGGGATCTTGTTGACAGTTTTTTCTTAGCTTTCAACATTTCATTTATTCCAAGAGAAGAGAATGCCATGGTTGATTCTTTGGTTGTTTCAGCAAGTAATTTCAGAGTCCCTTTGCCACCTAAGCTCAGGTATGATGTCTAAGTGAAATATAGACACTCTGTACCTGACAATGTCAAGCATTGGAAAGTGTTCAAGGATGATCTTGAAATCAAAAGATTCCTGGAGACTATTGATGAGTTTTCTACATTGCACATTGATCAAGATCCTGATTCTGAAATAGATCCTCATGCTGATGTTTTTATGAACAAGATTGCTAATCATCATATTGTCCAGTTGCCCAATAATCATATCCCAAAGGGACTAGTTCCTTTGGAAAGACTATTTGACAGAAATGACGTGGCAGTAAAGGGTAAAGTTTCAAATGAGGATGTTGATGTAGCTGAGTGCAATATTGGTAAAGAGAAGGATCCAAAATTTGTCAAGTTGTCAAGCATCTTGTCAAGGGAACAAAGGGATGAGTATGCCAAGTTGATAAAAGAGTTTGTTGATGTGTTCGCCTGGACATATGAAGATATTCGAACATACGACACAAGTGTCATTGAGCATAAGATCCCATTGAAAGAGGAGGCCAAACCATTTAGGCAAAAATTAAGACAAATAAATCCTATGATGTTGCCTATTATGGAAAGGGAGGTAAAGAAATTGTTGGACGCCCAAATCATTGTCCCTTTGATATATTCTGATTGGGTGGCCAACTTGGTCCATGTAAAGAAGAAGAATGGAGAAATCAAACTCTGTTTTGATTCCAGGAACTTGAACAGAAGCTCTAAGAAGGACAATTACCCTTTTCCAAAGATGGAACACATATTGTAGAGGGTGACAGGTGCATCCAAGATTTCCATGATTGATGGCTTTTCTGGCTACAATCAGATCTTTGTCCTGCCTGAAGACAGAGAAAAGACGACCTTCACCACTCCTTGGGGCACATTCATGTATGCCAAAATTCCCTTTGGATTGATGAACGCAGGAGCAACCTTTCAATGAGCTATGGACATCATCTTCATTGAAGAAAGGGATAAATTTGTAGTCATCTACCTGGATGAAATTATAGTTTTTTCCAGGTCTAATAAAGAACACTGTCAACATCTAAGAAAGGTCTTCTCAAAATGCAGAAAATTTGGTCTCTCCCTCCATCCCAAAAAGTCTCTATTTGCTTTGCAGGAGGGAAAATTGTTGGGGCACATAGTATCAACAGAGGGGGTTCAAATTGATTCAAGTAGGGTAGAAGCTATTCAAACCTTATCACTTCCTAGAACCAAGAAGGAATTCCAGTCTTTCTTGGGAAAAATTAATTTCTTAAGAAGGTTTGTTTCAATTTTTGTCGAATTAGTAAAGCATATCACAACCATGCTCAGGAAGGGAAATGAAGTAAAATGGACTACTAAGTCCAGAGATTCCTTCAACCAAATCAAGAAGGCATTGACTAAGGCACCTGTGCTAATCAGTCCTGATTATTCCAAGGATTTTCTAATTTTTTCCTTTGCTTCTTTTGATACGGTGGCAGTTGTTTTATTGCGGAAGAATGTTGGAGGGCTGGGGCAACCTATTTCCCTTTTTAGCAGAGCACTGAGGGACACTGAGATCAAATATGACATCATGGAGAAGCAGGCCTATGCTTTGGTGAAGGCTCTCAAAGATTTCAGAGTCTATGTTCTGCATTCAAAGGTCATTGCATATGTTCCTTTGGCTTCTGTGAAGGACATTCTCATTCATTCTGACATAGACGAAAGAAGGAGCAAGTGGATTGCCAAAATCCTTGAATTTGATCTGGAAATAAATCCCACCAAACTAGTTAAAGGCCAAGGTTTAGCCAATCTATTGGTTGAATCTAATTGTGAAGCTTTGGGGGTTAACTCCATCAACACTTGCTCAGAAAATTAGCAAGTTGAGTTGTCTCATACAGACCCACAAATCAACCCTCCATTGGCAGAGTGCATCTGGTACAAAGACATCATATTCTTTCAGCATGAGTTAAGGCCCCCTGATGGTATGGGGGAAAGCAAGGTAAGATCTCTAAAGCTTAAAGCAATTAGATTTTTCCTTATTGATCAAGTCTTGTATTGGAAGGACCCTCTGGGAGTGCTTTTGATATTTTTAGACCCACAAGAAGCCCAAAAGATTGTGTTTGAATTTCACGACAACATATGTGGGGGGAATCATTTCTGAAGAACTACAGCCTATAAAATTTTCAGGGCTGGATATTTCTGGCCTACTCTATTCACCGATGTCTGTGCAAAAATCAGGGCTTGTGTTAAGTGTCAAAAAATCTCTGAAAAACAACAGCTCAAGTCCTTACCATTGAAGCCTGTGGTAGCTTCAAGACCCTTTCAACAGTGGGGCCTAGATTTTATTGGGGAAATTCATCCTTCTTCAAGTGGTCAGCACAGGTGGATCTTGACTGCCACCAATTACTTTGCCAAGTGGATAGAAGCCATCCCCATAAGAAGTGCTTCTCACAAGGTATTCATTGGTTTCCTTGAAGATATTATGGCAAGGTTTGGTTGTCCGAATAGAATCATCACTGACAACGCCGCATCCTTCAAGGTCGAGCCGTAGATCAAGTTTTGTGAGAAGTTTGGAATTACATTGATTCACTCTACCCCCTATTACCCCCAAGGGAATGGATTGGCAGAGTCCTCTAATAAGAGCCTTATAAATATTATCAAAAGACTGCTAGAGGACAACAAGAAAGCATGGGATTCAAAGCTCAAATTTTCTCTGTGGGTTGATAGAGTGACAACAAAGAGGTCTCTTGGTGTCTCTCCTTTTCGGCTTGTGTATGGGATTGAGACCATATTTCCTTCTCAACTTGCCCTGCCTGTGGCAAAATTCTTTTAGGACTGCCAATGAGAGTCTGATGATATGATCAGAAGAATACAACAGATGGTAGAAGTGCAACATACTAGAGAGCAACTGATGGATAAAGCACATGAGCATCAACAGATGTAATGTCCCCCACCTCTTGATGAAGAGGTTTGGAAGACTTAGTGGTCTAGGTGTCCCCACTAGGCCATAGTCTCACACTGAGGGGAAGGGTCAACCAAACTAAGGCTATATTCTTAAGTTGACTTGATAAAAAGGTGAAAAAGAGTTAAAATATAACTCAATGAAGAAATAGAAGCACTGGAGGTTGAGTTAGGGTTAACTCTAGGAGTTAATTTAACTCAATAGGAAAATAGAAGAAAAAGTATAAAGAGAAGGCTAGGGCGCACCTCTTATTCATTTTGGATTTTGGTAATTGCTTGTTATTGCTCTTGAGCATACAATTTGAGGGTTTTGCTGTTACAAACCCTTGTGAAAAACTCAGTGGTGAAAGACCCACTCACCTTGTTCCAAGCTTGGTATCGGGGATGAAATACTCCACCCACACCATTCTACAGTCATCACAGATCCATCCATTGATTCAGGAGAACAACAGGGTCGTATTGTTCAGGGATTTCCAGTAGGGGTGCACCATATCTTGAAGAAGAGTTCAATCCAGCCAATCATGATAGCTTGGGGGTATTCCGACACTTGGGTTCTATTTGCAGGTCCTTGGCCAATATTTTGGAGGCTTTCTTGAAGAGTTATTACCATTAGATCTTCAGTTACAGATTGGGACAACCTTGAGGCAAGGAGGACGTCTTGTGATTTAGTATTTCTCATATCTAGGGAGTTCTACCTAGAATATGGACCTCAAACTTCTCCTAAGGGGTTATCACAGCCCAATCTATCATCCTAGAGAGTTTTAGAGGTTTTGGAGGTGTCCCTCATACATAACGAATTATTGAGTTGTTTAGGGCTTCAAGAGGGCACAGGTTGCATTAGGGTTTTAGCCATTGGAGGAGGAGGAGTGAGTATTGGAGCTTCAGACTTCCGGGAGGAGTTTCCCTGGTCCTGATCTATATTTTGGTGGAGTTTGGCACGTTTTGAGCATCTCCTTCAGCTGGGCCGAAATATTGGTCCCTTATCATCCAGCAGGACGTACCAACAGCCCAGGGGGGTTGGGCATTCACTTGTTGTTGGCACATTGGGTCTTCACATTGTATTCAGCCTTTGGAGGCTTATTTTGTATTGACGAGAGATTTTTGTAGCAGCTCATATCATCTATATATTGGAGCCATCTGAGGACTATTCCAAATCTGCTCTATATTGTATCAGGTTCATGCTTTTTCATAATAAAGGTCAGATCTATGCTTGTGTTTTCCACATCTTGAATATTGTTGTGATCTTGCATGTATTGAGTATCTCTTATATGAATCTTGTCTGAATGATTGAAACAAACCCTAAGGCCAAAACCTCTATAGCTACATGCACACCAAATAATCAATAAACACATCAATGGTAGTTAGTGGTCCCAAGCAAAAAATTGGCTTGGGATCATTACAACATAGGATCAAGCAGGATTTTGACAGGAAAGTAAGAAAAGAGGATTTACGGCTGGGAGATCTAGTACTCAAATGGGATGCACCCAAACAGGACAAGGGAAAGCATGGTAAATTTGAAGCTCTCTAGATTGGACCCTTCAAAGTTTCTGAGGTATTTCCATATAATACTTATAGGTTGCAGAATTTGGAGGGATCTAAAGTTTTTGGTGGCCTTGTTAATGGGTATTTTCTGAAGAAGTTTTTTGTTTGAGCCATGGGTGGCTCTTTCAAGTCATTGTAAATATCATTTTTCTTTCTATTTTAGTAGTTGACTCCACAACCCAACTAAGGCACTGAAACTGCAAAATAGTTCTTAGAGCCTCACAGGGAGGACTCTGTCCCCCATGGAGCCTAATGTTAGCACAATGTTGTAAAAGGGGTGTTTTTCCCTTAGGAAAGGACACCATGGTGAAGTTGTGCACAAAAGGGGGATAAAACAAAACCCACTTTCTACCTTTTATCCTAAGTTTTGTGCCCAAGCGCGTTGTGCTAAGAGGTGCGTAGATCTGGGCGGCCGAGATCTACGCGCTTAGATATATGATGCACAGTCCTAGTTGGACCGCCCGATCATTCTGCCTTTAACGAGGGGGGGGGGGGTCCGAGCAGGTAGTTTTCTAGCGCGGGCCC
>JZKD02S0196814.1:0-22438 GCA_000966675.3 Picea glauca | reverse complement strand
CTAACTATTTTTTTATTATATCTAACTATGATAGTGGACCTTATTTAATAATATAGTGGACCTAGTCCACCTTACATTGAATGGCCTCCACTATTATCACTATGGGCTCTCTGGGTCCCCACCACTACCTCTCTAGCTACCTAACATTCCATCCCCCTTATGAAAGCGTTGTCCTCAATGCTTGATGTACAACCATTTACTAGGGTCCCATGGATAATTGTGGATCATAATGCTGAAGAAGACTGGAGAACTAAGGTCCCATTTAGAAAGGAAAGCCACCATGCTGAAGTAGTTCAACTGCCATTGTAAGCCCGGGTCCCATGTCCAAGTGCTCATGTGAACTCCCCGTGGAAGATTTTGGAACCCAATAACACTTCAAAATGATGTTCCAAAGACTAACACCTGTCACGTGGATCCAAATAAGAAGATCCATCCACATAGTGGAAAAGGGTCGTAGCAGAATTTGAAAGGAATAATACCACTGTAGAATATGCAGGATGGACACTGGTAATAATTATTGGCTCCCGATTTGTCACATTGATGCTCTCTACAGAAGGTGGATTAGAGTCATCAAATAAAATATGAAAGTGGTTGTCATCCCAGAAATGACAACTATCCATATACCAATCATTGCAATCGGCCTCCAAATCATACCAAGCATATATTTCTTGATTATATTCATCCTCGATGTCCGCCAAAAGTAATCTCTTTTGCATGCTTTCCAATGAATCTTAAATACTAAGAAAACTATCATTGAGTTCGTTTGTGAGGCCATCTACAAAGTCATCCAATTTGACATCCAATGTGTCATACAATTGGGATTTTAATGCTTCAGTGATTTGTAGAATTTCTTTGAGGGTTTGAGAGGAAATAGCCATCTGAGCACACTATTAACTCTTCGGTCCCGCAATCGTCACGAAAAAACCCAAAAAATAGAACAATAAGTTATGACAGAGAATCGCGGCTTTTTTAGGAAAAACCTTGAAAAATTGTTGAATTTAAAATGCTCATAACTTCACTTTCCGGACTCCGTTTCGGCTGATTGTTTTTTTGAAATTGGGTATTTTTTCGAGAGGAATTCAAATACCCAATTTTTTTTGCCAAATTCAGCTCGTAAAGCTTCAGATTTGAACGTGGAGTGAGCCACCGTTTTTTTTTTCCCTAGAAAATTTCTGCAAAAAAAACAAAAATTTCTTCCCTTCTTTGGCCAAGGAAAGTGCTCTGATGCCAATTGTTAAGTACCTATACTAGATCTGCAAATATACTTCAATAAGACCAAGAATAAACCATAAACCATTCGCCATAACCTGAATACAAGAATATAGAGAAAACCCTTGAGGTAGGGTAACACCATATATTATTCCTTAAGGAAGGAATGCACTCCTCAAGCAACATTTGCTTGTTACAATGACAATATTCTTCACTATGTTTCATTACATTGCTTACACTTCTTTATATAACTCTCTCTATCTCCTAGGAACCTTCTAGAGATCCTTCTCACATTTATTACATCCAACTACCATAGTGAGCCTTTATTAATATAGTGGACCTAGTCCACCTTACATTGAATGATCACATTCTCATATATTAAATGACTTCCACTAATAACACATAACTACATTCCCATTGGGTACCTCCCTAGGNCCTACTACTACCTTTCTAGCTACCTAACATTCCATCCCCCTTATGAAAGCGTTGTCTTCAATGCTTGATGTACAACCATTTACCAGGGTCCCATGGATAATTGTGGACCATAATGCTGAAGAAGACTAGAGAACTAAGGTCCCATGTAGAAAGGAAAGCCACCATGCTGAAGTAGTTCAACTGCCATTGTAAGCCCGAGTCCCATGTCCAAGTGCTCATGTGAACTCCCCGTGGAAGATTTTGGAACCCAATAACACTTCAAAATGATGTTCCAAAGACTAACACCTGTCACGTGGATCCAAATAAGAAGATCCATCCACATAGTGGAAAAAGGGTCGTAGCAGAATTTGGAAGGAATAATACCACTGTAGAATATGCAGGATGGACACTGGTAATAATTATTGGCTCCCGATTTGTCACATTGATGCTCTCTACAAAAGGTGGATTAGAGTCATCAAATAAAATATGAAAGTGGTTGTCATCCCAGAAATGACAACTATCCATATACCAATCATCGCAATCGGCCTCCAAATCATACCAATCATATATTTCTTGATTATATTCATCCCCGATGTCCGCCAAAAGTAATCTCTCCTGCATGCTTTCCAATGAATCTTAAATACTAAGAAAACTATCATTGAGGTCATTTGTGAGGCCATCTACAAAGTCATCCAATTTGGCATCCAATGTGTCATACAATTGGGATTTGAATGCTTCAGTAATTTGTAGAATTTCTTTGAGGGTTTGAGAGGAAATAGCCATCTGAGCACACTATTAACTCTTCGGTCTCGCAACTGTCACAAAAAAATCCAAAAAATAGAACAATAAGTTATGACAAAAAATTGCGGCTTTTTCCGGAAAAACCCTGAAAAACTGTTGAATTTAAAATGCTCATAACTTCACTTTCCGGACTTCGTTTCGGCTGATTGTTTTTTTGAAATTAGGTATTTTTTCGAGAGGAATGCAAATACCCAATTTGTTTTGCCAAATTCAACTTGTAAAGCTTCAGATCTGAACGTGGAGTGAGCCACCCTCTTTTTTTTTCCCTAGAAAATTTCTGCAAAAAGAGCAAAAAATTCTTCCCTTCTTTGGCCAAGGAAAGTGCTCTGATACCAATTGTTAAGTACCTATACCAGATCTGCAAATATACTTCAATAAGACCAAGAATAAACCATAAACCATTCGCCATAACCTGAATACAAGAATATAGAGAAAACCCTTGAGGTAGGGTAACACCATATATTATTCCNTTCTTTTATACTTTATGTATAGTAGTTCATATTCATTTTTGTATTATATTTTGTATTCACATGTATAATAATTGTGCAATTTCAATTTACACTTGGTCTTCATATACATGTGTCGTTGATGTTGTTTTTGGTGAGATGTTTGTGATGTAGGGACAGATTCTGGATTCTTGCATGCTCTCCTTTTTGCTTAAAGATCAAGCAAACGTCCCCATATGGAGCCAATGTTATCCACCAAGTTGCATTAGGATGGATTTCCAGCGAGCCACCAAAGATTGAACATTTTTATTGTTAAAAATTCAGAGTTCATAAGTTCAGCCGGTCATAAAGACCAACCTTTTTATTTACATTTCCATAAAAAAATTGTAATAAGAGATGTTGCATGATGAACTTGTAAAAGGTCTTAGCCACCTTAAGTCCTAAGCATGAATTGTACTCTGGAGTGTTTTTTTTAACTTACTAATTATATTTTGCCGTTTCCAGGCAATTTATAATTTATGAGTTTTTTCACTCAATCCCTCTAGAGATGGAGTATATGCCCATGGTTAGGCTTGAGCATGGATCTAAGCCTAGTGTCTAATGTATATTACCATGCTAAACATACTCCTAGAGTGTTATGAAAATGTACTAAGTCCCCCTTAGGATTTTTTATTTTTTTCAGTTAATTAAAAATTTGTCAAAATTCGGCAATTTTTAATTAAAAAAATAAAGATGTATTAGAAAGTGGTACTAGGGGACTTCATATGCCTTGGGGTTGCTAATTTTTGGACGTAGAGCACCCATATGACCTAAGTACCCACTTTGGTGAGTGAAATTATTGATTTTAATCACTAAAAAATCAAATTTGCTCAAAAAATCCAAAAAAGTCAAATAAAATCAAATAAAATCAACAAGAGCTAATTTTGGGGAAACATGTGGGGACATGTTTGAGATGGTTTAGAGCTCTAAAAGGCAAGGTGACAACTAAAGGAGAACTCCTATTGGTCAAAGGTTGAAAGTGGGACAAGTGGTATGATGTGTTAGCATGTTTTCCTAAAGGAGGTGCACCCCTCTTGAGAGGTGGCACATTTCCAAAGGGAGCAGCCAACCTCTTAAGAGGTGGCGCCCTCCTCTTCCAAAAGCCCACACTTGTCACACAAGGAGTTGTGGGACACTTGGCTGCTATTTCCCCAACACTTGGCTGTCACTTCTTACACTTGGCTGCCCTCTCATGTACACTTGGTGCGCCCTCCTCTCTTGGGGATTTTCACCTTTTGCTATTAATACAAGCATTCACCCATTGCAATCTAGTTGGAGTTTTGGGATTGCTGCTTGTAGTTGTACTATTGTAATACTTTTCATTTGGAATAAAGAGACTTTGGAGGTCAAGAAGGTGTGTTATACATGTGTGGATACTTGATGTCAATTTGTGCTTGATCTATGAGGTAATATTGGCCTAATTTCTTCTTTGGATTTGTTATCTTGGCCTTTGAAAGGATGCTATCATCTTGTAGGATAGGATTTATCTAGCTTGTTGTTAATCCTATTGTTCATTTATATTTAGAGATTNAGGTGGCAACTAAAGGAGAACTCCTATTGGTCAAAGGTTGAAAGTGGGACAAGTGGTATGATGTGTTAGCATGTGCTCCTAAAGGAGGTGTGCCCCTCTTGAGAGGTGGCGCATTTCCAAAGGGAGCAGCCAACCTCTTAAGAGGTGGCGCCCTCCTCCTCTTCCAAAAGCCCACACTTGTCACACAAGGAGTTGTGGGACACTTGGCTGCTATTTCCCTAACACTTGGCTGTCACTTCTAACACTTGGCTGCCCTCTCATGTACACTTGGTGAGCCCTCCTCTCTTGGGGATTTTCACCTTTTGCTATTAATACAAGCATTCACCCATTGCAATCTAGTTGGAGTTTTGGGATTGCTGCTTGTAGTTGTACTATTGTAATACTTTTCATTTGGAATAAAGAGACTTTGGAGGTCAAGAAGGTGTGTTATACATGCGTGGATACTTGATGTCAATTTGTGCTTGATCTATGAGGTAATATTGGTCTAATTTCTTCTTTGGATTTGTTATCTTGGCCTTTGAAAGGATGCTATCATCTTGTAGGATATGATTTATCTAGCTTGTTGTTAATCCTATTGTTCATTTATATTTAGAGATTTTGATGTGTATGTATGTTTTGGTTAACTAACATACTCTTCAAGTTTCTTGCGTAGATGACACCATTTTTGTTAACAAATTTATTTGCAAGATTTTAAAGCTTACAGGTTCTCATAGCTTGGAGTGGCGATGAAACTTGCTTGTCTCTTCACAACTTCAAGGATCTAAAGACTCGGTCCCTCCTTAGCTCATCTAAAGACTCCATTGCCCAAGGGTTCCAAGGCTACAAGTTTCTTTCTTCTCTTTTTCTCAAGAAAATTTAAATTTTGATTATTTCGTTGGAAATGCAAGTAGCTTAGATCTATTTTTATTTTTAAATTATGAATATCTAAGTGTACATGCATAAGATAAACTAGATCCAAGTTTGTGCTTTCAAGTTTCATCTAATTACTTAGATCTAGAATAGGAAAAGTCTCCTTTAACATGCTTTTCTTTCAAATTTTTTAGAAGTTAAAGGATAGTTTTTTTCCTAAAGCTTTTAATTCCATATTTGGCAATTAGAGTGCTTTTATATCGCTGTTTTAAAACAACAGAGAAAGACCCTAAGGAGACAAGCTCTTTAGCTTGCTCTTCTTAATTAATTTTGCTCTTTTTACACTAGTTTTACTTAGTCAATTCACTTCCAAAGTGTTTTTGGGCATCTTCTGTCATTGTTTGCTGGCTGTTTTGTGCAGGCTTGCGAACAAATAAGAGGAATTTTTGTCTGTTTTGGACGGATTAAGAGCATCCGGGACCCCCAGGGGCACCCTTTTCTTCAATAAACATTTGTAAAACCTTGTAACGACTTGTGACCCCCCTTAATGAATGGTCACAAGTCACTCCCATAAAGAGTTGTGCAAATTTCTTAATAAAATCAGTGGGGCTACAAGCTCTCACTCTTCACCTCCCCTTGGGGAACGGTGTTTTCGGTGATTGTCTCAATTTTTGCAATTTAAGCTTAGATTCAATTTTCATGACTAAGGATAAGCTAAAAGTAATCTTTCAATTCATCACAAAGCACTGCAATCTCACATTAAACAATAAAGTTGAATAAATCTTCACATAGATTAGATTTCATTTTGGAAAGTAATATTTTAATTGCTAGTTTAGTTTTACTTTCAGTTTTGCAATTTTAAAGTTGGAAAATAAACCATTCCCTCAGCTCCTCGCAAGAGGCCTGGTCAATGTGGATTAGTAATTAGTCTCACATTTCATTTTCAGTCATTTACTTCTTGTTTAAAATAAACAAATTCTCCTCAGCTCTCAGTGCGGTTCCTGACCCTTCCAGTTGCGAGCTAGTCTCGATCTACTGGAAGTAAGTTTCATACACACTGGGCTGGTCAGTGGTTTGATAGATTAATTAGGACAATCTCTAAGTGGTATCATTTGTCTAAGACCTCTACCCTAGGTGTCGTATGTCAAATCACCTGGCAACTCGCCTTGTTGGATCTGCGGCACACCCGGTCGACAAGTTTTAAATTGGTGAAGGATATATGAGGAGGCCCAAACCATTTCATTAATTAAACATCAATTTATCCTAATAAAACACGCGAACTACATTGCCCACGATTCACTTTAAGACACTGGTTTCAAATTTTACATTCAACAAAGCCACAATCTTCATCTTTCATTTTGGGTATCTATTGGAAGCAATTTTAAATGAAACTTGCATCTAACAATTGTGTCTTAGTATCCTTTTGATGCAAGTATATGCTTATTGTTTATATATCATGGTGAATATTTAGTTCGTGTTTTATCAGTTTATAGTTGATTGTTTAAAAGAAATTTAAACTCCTAGATTTCATTTCTTGTACTTAGCTTATTTCAAAGCCTTAGTATATTTGTTAGGGACTACCCTCCTTGGCTTCGCTAGGAGTTGGCCTAGACGGAGGAGTTGAGGATTAGGTGACAACACCTTAACTCTCACNTTCACCCATTGCAATCTAGTTGGAGTTTTGGGATTGCTGCTTGTAGTTGTACTATTGTAATACTTTTCATTTGGAATAAAGAGACTTTGGAGGTCAAGAAGGTGTGTTATACATGTGTGGATACTTGATGTCAATTTGTGCTTGATCTATGAGGTAATATTGGCCTAATTTCTTCTTTGGATTTGTTATCTTGGCCTTTGAAAGGATGCTATCATCTTGTAGGATAGGATTTATCTAGCTTGTTGTTAATCCTATTGTTCATTTATATTTAGAGATTTTGATGTGTATGTATGTTTTGGTTAACTAACATACTCTTGAAGTTTCTTGTGTAGATGACACCATTTTTGTTAACAAATTTATTTGCAAGATTTTAAAGTTTACAGGTTCTCATAGCTTGGAGTGGCGATGAAACTTGCTTGTCTCTTCACAACTTCAAGGATCTAAAGACTCGGTCCCTCTTTAGCTCATCTAAAGATTCCATTGCCCAAGGGTTCCAAGGCTACAAGTTTCTTCCTTCTCTCTTTCTCAAGAAAATTTAAATTTTGGTTACCTCGTTGGAAATGCAAGTAGCTTAGATCTATCTTTATTTTTAAATTATGAATATCTAAGTGTACATGCATAAGATAAACTAGATCCAAGTTTGTGCTTTCAAGTTTCATCTAATTACTTAAATCTAGCATAGGAAAAGTCTTCTTTAACATGCTTTTCTTTCAAAATTTTTAGAAGTTAAAGGATAGTTCTTTTCCTAAAGCTTTTAATTCCATATTTGGCCATTAGAGTGCCTTTATATTGCTGTTTTAAAACAACAGAGAAAGACCCTAAGGAGACAAGCTCTTTAGCTTGCTCTTCTTAATTAATTTTGCTCTTTTTACACTAGTTTTACTTAGTCAATTTTGGGGCTTTCCTACTAACAACCAAAGACACTTCCAAAGTGTTTTTGGGCATCTTCTGTCATTGTTTGCTGACTGTTTTGTGCAGGCTTGCGAACAGATAAGAGGAAGTTTTGTCCGTTTTGGGCGGATTAAGAGCATCCGGGACCCCCAGGGGCACCCTTTTCTTCAATAAACATTTGTAAAACCTTGTAACGACTTGTGACCCCCCTTGATGAATGGTCACAAGTCACTCCCATAAAGAGTTGTGCAAATTTCTTAATAAAATCAGTGGGGCTACAAGCTCTCACTCTTCACCTCCCCTTGGGGAACGGTGTTTTCGGTGATTGTCTCAATTTTTGCAATTTAAGCTTAGATTCAATTTTCATGACTAAGGATAAGCTAAAAGTAATCTTTCAATTCATCACAAAGCACTGCAATCTCACATTAAACAATAAAGTTGAATAAATCTTCACATAGATTAGATTTCATTTTGGAAAGTAATATTTTAATTGCTAGTTTAGTTTTACTTTCAGTTTTGCAATTTTAAAGTTGGAAAATAAACCATTCCCTCAGCTCCTCGCAAGAGGCCTGGTCAATGTGGATTAGTAATTAGTCTCACATTTCATTTTCAGTCATTTACTTCTTGTTTAAAATAAACAAATTCTCCTCAGCTCTCAGTGCGGTTCCTGACCCTTCCAGTTGCGAGCTAGTCTCGATCTACTGGAAGTAAGTTTCATACACACTGGGCTGGTCAGTGGTTTGATAGATTAATTAGGACAATCTCTAAGTGGTATCATTTGTCTAAGACCTCTACCCTAGGTGTCGTATGTCAAATCACCTGGCAACTCGCCTTGTTGGATCTGCGGCACACCCGGTCGACAAGTTTTAAATTGGTGAAGGATATATGAGGAGGCCCAAACCATTTCATTAATTAAACATCAATTTATCCTAATAAAACACGCGAACTACATTGCCCACGATTCACTTTAAGACACTGGTTTCAAATTTTACATTCAACAAAGCCACAATCTTCATCTTTCATTTTGGGTATCTATTGGAAGCAATTTTAAATGAAACTTGCATCTAACAATTGTGTCTTAGTATCCTTTTGATGCAAGTATATGCTTATTGTTTATATATCATGGTGAATATTTAGTTCGTGTTTTATCAGTTTATAGTTGATTGTTTAAAAGAAATTTAAACTCCTAGATTTCATTTCTTGTACTTAGCTTATTTCAAAGCCTTAGTATATTTGTTAGGGACTACCCTCCTTGGCTTCGCTAGGAGTTGGCCTAGACGGAGGAGTTGAGGATTAGGTGACAACACCTTAACTCTCACTTGCCCCTAAGGACACATCGAGTGGATTGAAGATTTCTTCCACGTCTCCCAGGTGTGTATAAGGCGGCAACAGGGCCAATTCTCTTCCCATGTTGACTTTCTTTCTTTAATGAATACTTCAATACTAGGGCCATCACATTTCCCTGTAAAATACATTTTGCTATGAAAAACCCCAAAAATAGAACAAGGGTTTAAAAACAAATTACTGCAGAAAATCGCGGTTTTTTTTTGGAAAAACCATGAAGAACTGTTGAATTTAAAATGCTCATAAATTCACTTCCCAGACTCCGTTTCGGCTGTTTTTTTTGTTTTGAAATTGGGTATTTTTCCGAGAGGAATTCAAATACCCAATTTGTTTTGCCAAATTCAGCTTGTAAAGCTTCAGAACCAAATTAAGTTTGTAAAGTTCGTAAAATTTCTTCCCTTCTTTGGCCAAGGAAAGTGCTCTGATATCAATTGTTAAGAACCTGAATAGATATGGAAATATAATCACCACAAATACTGAATACACAATAGATCTCTGTTACCAACATCGCGATATTATCGCGATGTTGGCGATAATATCGCCAAAATGGGTCTTGGCAATATTATCGCCGAAAATAGCGCGCTATTTACCTCTGTCGATAATATCACACTATTTTCGAAAATATCTCAGGAACGCGGACAAGGCCGGAAATAAAGCCCGAATTTGGCTTTTTTTCTGTCATTTTGTAAGTGAAGTGTGGGGTTTGGAGAGCAAAGGAGAAAGAGGCAAGTTTTCTTTCAACCAAAGATGAGTAGGGTTGAGTCTAAGAGTCCTAACTTGGAATCGATGCTTGATTGGATACATGAGGAGGTAGAGGGGGCAGTAGCAGAGGAGGAGGAGGAGGCAGAGGAGGAGGTAGAGGAGGAGGATGTTACAGAGCAGAGTCAACCACCATCTTCACGGACTCYRASAGAGGGAGTTGTAGTTGGCAGTAGCACCAGTAGAGGACACCAGAGTCTAGCTCATGCTTCTTCTACAGGATGTCAGAGTCYAGTGCTAGCCCCAGGGGCTTCTTCCTCTGRAGGAAAATCTATCACCTTTTCCCGTAAAAGGAGYARAGRRAATCATTAGAATTTATTTGATTTCATTGTAGATGACTYATGATGATGAGATACATTTGTYACTTATTATATTTTTTGATGATATTTTGAGGCTTTAGACTCRGGACATGATTCARTGTTGAGTTGTAGATTGTGATGTATTYGAGTTTACTAGACATCTTATACATCTTATATATCAGTTCTCTTTTCATAATTATGTGGAAATGCCTTTATTTGATGTTGTTGATGCTTTAGATATTTAAAAAATTGAAAAAAATTGAATATTTTTGTATTTTTTTTCGTTCTTAYGACATTTTCCGATATTTTCCCCGATGTTGCYGATATTTTCGTTTTCGGACCCTCGRCGATATTTTGCCGTTGCYAATGTTGGTAACACTGCAATMGATCCACAGAGCAATATAGAAGAAACCAATATGCAAAATCTCTTTTATTACTATCAAACCCWTAAGGTAGGGCAACACCATACAATGGATCCTATTWTGGAACRGATTCTCTCCTGTTCACTTGCCTCTTCGAGGGGGCATCCTCCTATTCAGCTACARCTCACAGTACAATRATTCTCTTSATGWYCCATTACATTGCTTGAACCCCTTTATATAGTGCTACCATCACCTAAGAACATTCTAGAGGAGGAATCYTCTAGAAGTAGAACTGAAATACCCAATTTGTTTTGCCAAATTYAGCTCGTAAAACTTTCAGATCTGAATGTGAAGTSCGCCGCCTTCTTTTTTTTYCCTAGAAAATTTCTGCAAAAAGAGCAAAAATTTCTTCYCTTCTTTGGCCAAGGAAAGTGCTCTRATACCAATTGTTAAGTACCTATACCAGATCTGCAAATATACTTCAATAGGACCAAGAATAAACCATAAACCATTCACCATAACCTGAACACAARAATATAGAGAAAACCCKTGAGGTAGGGTAACACCATATATTRTTCCTTAAGGAAGGAATGCATTCCTCAAGCAACACTTKCTTGTTACAATGACAATATTCTTCACTATGCTTCATTACATTCTTTACACTTCTTTATATAACTCTCTCTATCTYTTAGGAACCTTCTAGAGAGCYTTCTCACATTTATTACATCCAACTATCATAGTGAGCCTTTATTAATATAGTGGACCTAGTCCACCTTACATTGAATGACCACATTCTCATATATTAAATGACTTCYACTAATAACACATAACTACATTCCCATTGGGTACCTCCCTAGGTACCSCATATTACCTCCCTAGGACCGCGGGAAACGRTTTAGGCCCACACTGCTTTTGGGCCCRAAATGCAMCGCTTYTCGCCACGTAGCCACCCTGCAAAACARTWGTTAGGATTTCGGCCCGCCTTTGGATTTTAATGTCCATGCAGYTTGTGGYGTCGAAATGATCGGGGGCYGTTGATCTGATAGCGACCTGTGATCTGGGCRCGCYGRCTATTTTAGCGCCCCCGCCAAAGTTTTATCTGCYTGCSAATTGTGGGATCCTTCCAACCACGTTTAGAGGTGGCGCTAAACTGAACTGCATAGGGGATCTCCTCYGTTGCAAASTGCACTTGCCCGCTCGCCTGTRTTCCTAGYTGTCAACTGTGACCCTGGACAACTTCATGTGATAACATAGGGGACGRGTTTATTTGCCAAATTGAAATATAACTAAAGTTGTAGTGCTTTGTGATGAATTATAAGATTAATTTGATCTTATACTTAGATGTGAAAATTGAATCTAAGCTAAAATTGCAAGAATTGAGACAATCACCAAAACACTTTTTYCCCCTGGGGGGATGAAGAGTGGGAGCTTGAAGCMCCACTAATTTTATTAATGAAATTACAAAACTCTTTTTTGGGATGACTTGTGACCATTCATTAGGGGRGTCACAAGTGTTTACAAAGTTTACARTGAGTTTATTGATYAAGAGGGTGCTCCTGAAAAGTCCAAATCCRCCCAAAACGGACATAGTTTYCCCTTGGATGTTCGCAAACCTGCACAAAACAACAAACAAACAATGACAAAAGATGCCCAAAAACACTTTAGAAGTGTCTTKGACTTTTGTCAGTAAAACCCMAAAAATTCAAAGTAAAATGTTAAAGAAAAAGTACAAAAAGGAACTAAGGAAAACAAACTAGAAAGCTTGCCKCCTTAGGGTCTTTGATTGCTGTTCTAAAACAACAAATTAAAGGCACTTAGATTTGCCAAATACTYAAAGAAATCTCTTAAAAAAGGACTACTTTTTAACCTTTAAAAATTTAGAAGAAAACTTGCTAAACGAAGACCTTTTCCTATGCTAGATCTAAACTTTAGATAAAACTTGAAAGTATAAAATTAGATCTAACTTAAGCTATGCATGCAATGTAAGATAACAAATATTTAGATTTAAGTTTCRGATCCTAACATTTGCATGCAATGAAGTAACCAAAAGGAAAGTAGAATTTCTTTGAGAAAGAGAGAGAAAAGCTTGTAAGCCTTGGAATCCTTGGGCAATGGGTTCTTTARATGGATTAAAGAGGGACTAAGTCTTTAGATCCTTGAAGTTGTGAAGCAACAACCGAGTTCCATCACCACTCCAAGCTATGAGAACCTGTAAGCTTTAAAATCTTGCAATAAAATTTGTTAACAAAAATTGGTGTCACYTACAAAAGAGACTTGAAGGGTAGGATTAAYGACAAGCTAGATAAAATCCTATCCTATAGAGTGATAACACCCTACAAAAGGYCAAATTAACAAATCAAAAGGAGAAATTAGGTAGGTATTACCTCATAGATTAAGCATAAATGACATCAAGCATCCACACACATGTATAACAAAYGTTCTTGACCTCCAAAGTCTCTTTATTCCAAATGAAAGTATTACAATAGTATACAACCACAARCAAGACTCCCGAACTCCAACTAGTCTACAATGGAGAGGTTGACTTTCTTATATAGCATGAGAGAGTGATGTTTCCCAAGGAGGAGGGCGAGCTATCTTCAAGGAAAAGYGTGATGTTTCCTCATCACAAGGTYGAGTCATCTTAAGCWYGAAAGCGTGATGTTTCTAAAGCATGGGAGAGATGTTTCCTTCCCCAAACGTGAAAGGAAATGTTTCCCATTTAGAAGGRAAACTCAACTCAAGGATGAGGAAGATGTTTCCAAAGAGAAAAAGCGTGACCAATAAGAAAGTGCGCGTTTCCTTTTTTGGATGTCCAATTCATGACAACTCTCTTCCAATTAAGTCGCTTTCCACTTGAGACAACTTGCCACCACTTGAGTAGATATAGAAACAAGGAAAACATGTCCCATACATGTTTCCTTGATTTAAGGATTGCTTATTTTTCCTTTTATTTATCTTTTATGATCATTTTTGTTAGTAAAATTAATTTTACGTGATTAAAAATCACTAATTTCACTCAAAAAGTGGATGCTTAGGTAAAGTGGGTATTTTGAGTGTAAAAACGAATACCCGCAAGGCATACAATGCCCCCTAGTACCACTTTTTTAACTTATGATTTATTTACACTTAAAATATCCCATTTTACAGGAAATTTTTTATTAACTGAAAAAATTAAAAAATCCTAAGGGCGACTTAGCACATTTCCATGAGACTCTAGGATAATGCTTAGCATGGTTATATACATAGGACTCTAGACTTAAAACACTCCCCAAGTCATATCTGCTAGTACAATTACTCTAGCTTTGGAGGTTATTTAGTGAAAAAACTTGAAAATTATAGATCGCTTAAAGAGCAAAATATAATTAGCAAGTAAAAGAAACACTCTAGAGTAAAGTACTAGTGTCTAAGCCTTTTACAAAAATCGCATGCTTAAGTCATTTTATTACAATTCCCCGTAGGGTATGGAAATGTGGTAAAAAGTCGAAAAAGGGCCATACTGGCCAGTTGGACTTTTGAACTTTGAATTTTGAACAAGTATTTGTTCGATCTTTGGCGGCTCATCTGCAAGTCCATCCTAGTGCAACTTGGTGGATAACACTACCAATGCATAGCCCAGGCATAGTTGTTGAAAAAATGGTGAAATATATTGGCATGTAATCTCTAATGCTGGGTGCACCAATCTCAATGGACAAGAACTTTCTAATTAGGGAAAAAAACAGTTACAAATAACCCTAATAAAGCGCCTTTCGAGCTAACAAAACACAATGAAACAACCCAAATATTCCTTTGGCTAGGATTTGTTCCGCATGCCCATTGCCAAGTCTGATCACAGAAATATCAACATGATCACACAAGAAGAAGAAAAAACAACAACGAAGTGAGTAGGGAAGGTTCACACCTATTCTTATACTATGTTGAGATCACAAATAGATAGAGGGGATCGAATCTGAAACACCAACCCAAATACCTGCAGTAAAAGGAGAAAAAACACTAGAACTAAAGAAGTGAGCTAGGACTGAACCAAAAGTGCACTAGAGAGAGAAGGATGCCCAAGCATGCGTGCACTATACATGGGATGCATAAATGCACATAAAGGAGAAAATATGCTAACCACAAAGGAATGGCAAAGATGTAGCTCTTGTATTCAAAATACTTGTATTAGTGAGCCTTAGCTCAATGATCTAAAATGATGATTTATAAATGAGGTTTAAGCTGTGTATTTATACACAACTCAAGTAGGGCGTCTTCCCAAGATGGGTTATGAGCCCACATACATATGGTGCACTGCCCAAGCGGGTTATTGAGCCTTTATATCAAAGTTGACTAGGCCGGCCTCAACAGCACCTAGTAATACAATAAAAGAATAAGTAGGGTGTTAACCATGATTACAAGTACACTAACAATAGGCTGTAGCCACATGTATAGATTACACTATTAATTCCAACACAAATATTCTTAAAAATGATGAATTTTCACCAAATAGATTTGCTAGTTCAGAAACCCACACGTCAGTCATTAACATGTGACTTGAACTTGTGTATATTCTATATCACCAAATGTCTATTGTTTGGTACAAGATGCTTTACAAGGGTTTGAACTTTAGTGCTTGCTAGCTTAATGCCCAATAGTCCTTTGATGTCACCTATTCAGCTTTTGCCCCTTGAGAAGGGGAGTAAACTGTGATATGTTTAGGATTTGGAGGGTAAACTTGCCTTATATTGATGCTTATTGCCACTTCTAACATGGTATTTTCAAGCATAAAACGGGATTTGCTCTCTTTCTCGCTAAAGACATGTCAGCAAATGCATGGTTTTAAAATGTTTGTCATACATTTATTAAAACTTTCTAAACAGTGTTCCACAAGATAAATAGAAATGCGAGAATGTATTGTAACATCTGCAACTTCCTCTTTCTCCCTCAGATTTGTAATTTTGTGTTCATCATTTATGCTTACATTTACTTAGGATGTTTTTAATACAAAATAAGTTATAGTTTTGTGCACAAATGCTTGTCAATTAAGTGATTTTTTTGATTTTTGACAGAGTTGCCAAAAGTTGGGGTCCCCGAGTCACTGTACAGATCAGGGTCAGGATGTGCAATGAAAGCTGGGATTAGATGCAGAGAAAACAACAGTCCATTTCTAAACTCTAATGGTAAAACCTGTGGAAGGCCAATTTTTCAATCAGCAGAAAAGAGCTTGTTTTCCAAGTTGCATGGAAAAACAGCAAAAGAAATAAAGAACAAATTGGGGAAAATGACAAAAAATGGAGGACCGAGTAGGAAAAGATCAAGGGCGAACCAAGAAGAAGCTTCACTGCATTCAGTGGATGGACCTAACAGTACACATGTACCAATGAAAAAGGCTGAGTTGAAAGATCCCTCTTGTCATATTGTATTCAATGGTAGGTTTCACATATCTACTTAATGCTTTGTAGCTTGGTTTTTCTTGTGCCATAAAGTTCTTCCATTAATAACATTTCCCTTGTTTACTAAAATTCATATCCTCTTAAAAGACCAATCCATTAAAGCTTGTAATTGTGATATTTGGTGAAATGCAAGGTGAGGTTGGTCCAATACATGAACAGCCTTTGATTAATGCCATACATTGGATTGATCTTCGATATCTGAATGTAGAGTTATAAAACAGATCTTAATTAAGACTACTATTGTTACCACATTGACATGCTCAATACCAAAGTGAGGATAAGTTGTGTGATCTTTTTAGATGCCCACTATTACTAATCTCCCGTGGGAGGTGTTGCCGCCTTTATACACACCTGGGTAACGTGGAAATCTTCAATCCACTTGGTGTGTTCTTGGGGGCAAGTTAGAGTTAAGGTGCTGTCACCTAATCCTCAACTCCTCCGTCTAGGCCAACTCCTAGCGAAGCCAAGGGGGGTAGTCCCTGAAGAAAATAATCTAAGGCTTGAACTAATCTAAGTACAATAAATAAATCTAAGAGTTTATTTATAAAAGACAATACATAAAGTAAATCTACTCTAAGAGCATATATCAATCAACCACCACAAGATACATAAAGAAATACTTGCATAAAATGATACTTAAGATAACAAGATGCAAGTAAATTAGTAAATGCTTCAAGATAAATATAAATGACTGAGAAGTAAAAGTACTTGAAGCAAATGGCTTTGTAAAATGTGTAATGAGATTAGTGCCTTAAAAGTATCGTGGGCAATTGTTGATCGCGTGTTTTATTAGATTGTCCTTTGAAAGTAGGTTAATGAGATAAATTTTATTTGCAATGAAAAATAAAGTGTTTGAGAGATAATCTAGATTTGGCCCTTCAAAGAACATTCCTAGAGTGGAGGTTGAGCTTGTCGAATATCCAACAGGGAGAGTGTCCCTATGATTTTGCACAGAAGCCCAAGAGAATGTGGGAGATCTGACAGGGAGAACCTAGATCTCAAATTTCCCGCCAGATTTCTTACACAAACTCTCTTACGTTTCCATTGAAGCAATACTTCTTAAGGATTTCCCTATTAATCTATCTACACCGACCAACCCAATGTGCATGGAACTTACACCTAGAAGATCGAGACAAACTCGCAACTGGAAGGGTCAGGAATAACACTGGGAGTTGAGGGGAAATGTTTATTTTAAACAATAAAACAAAGTACTGAAAATGAAATGTTTTTTTAATTACTAAGTCTTCACTGACCAACCTCGTGCGAGGAGCTGAGGAGACGGTTTATTTCCAACTTTGAAATTGCATAAATGAAAGCTAAACTAACAATTAGTGTTCTACTTTGCAAAAAGAGAAACTAATCTAAGATTGTGATTTGTTTTAGCTTTATTCTTTATGTGAGATTGTTTTCAATTTTATAGCAAAAGAAGAAACTGAAATGAAAGAGAACTAGAATGACAAATACTCCAAACCACAACACCAAACCCCCCCAGGGGGAAACAAAAAGTGAGGCCTCCCTTGGCTCACTTATTTTATTATCTCGATTACAATGGTCTCTTTTAGAGACTTGGGATCCTTATATGAATGGATCGAAAGGGTTTACAATTTTTTTGGGAGTTAGGTACAAGTATAAGGTACTTCAAGGGGTTCTTGAGGCTTCAAAACTTCAAAATTTGGGCAGTGTTTCCCTTTGTATTTTTGTCAAACCTGCAAAAACAAGAAGTTAATTGGGGCAAAGATGCTCAAAAAGCTATTGGAAGACCCTGCAAAAAAGTGTTAGTCAATGTACAAAAAATTATAGAAAAATGGCTAAGTAAAACTGCACTATTAATAGGAATTAGAGCTAAGTAAAACAAGAAATAAGAGGCCTTTTCTCTATGATATTACTTGCTGTCCCAAAACAATAAGTAATATTATGGAGATGCCTAGATATGACTTTTAATCTTTTACAAATTGAAACTACCTTTAGCCTTTAAAAAATTTCCAAAAAAAATGAAGCTATAAGTAGATTGCAAGCTAGATTAAAGAGTGATCTAATCTATTTTCTTTACTATGCAAATAAAATGAAACTGCTGGAGAATGATGACCAATGGCCCCTGGAATTTACTATGCATAATGGCCCCTGGAATTTGCTGGAGAATGATGACCAGTAACTGTTAGAACTACATATCACATATCACTAGTTATGCTATGGTTTCTCGTTCTTTTAAAACACTTTATGATGAATTTGGTCATATGTATTCTAGCTACAACACTGTTTTAATATCTCTCACAGGATTGCGAATGGGGGATTGATAAAGCCTACTAAGCTTGAACGTGTTATATTAGCTTAGTACTGATATATGAACTGTTATCTTCTTTTGAATCCATATATGCAACCACATGCTACAAAACCACAGTACTCTTAAACTTCGCTAGGTGAACATTCGAGGGGTAAGCCTATGATATCTCAGAAAACTTAGTCTCGAGAGATACCACAACAAAGAAAAAGGTTAAAGTATTGTGACTCATTTCTTTTCCGTCCATAGTTTATATTTTGCTAGTTCTCTTTTCTGTGTAGAGAACACATAGTGCCTTGTAAGAACACATTGAATCTCAGGTTGACATAATTAATGAATGAGCATGATACAATGCTAAACAATTAAGAGCTATATTTTTACCTCGTCAGGTTGCAAGTAGTTTAGTTTCATTTTAAGTTATTTTCTTTATTCTTTATTGTTTGCCTACACCCTACAAAGAGGATGGGCTTTGCCACCCATGCAGTACCGTAAGGCTAGGTAGATGGTTGATGGTTTATTGCTTCTATTGTTCAAAGTTCATGTGATATCTTTATGTTTTAGAAGCACATCATTTCATTTGCTTAAGCCCATGGAGGATAGTTTATTTACTTGTACATTTCTCTCAAGCACTCACAATCTACTTTATTTCAAGCACTTAACTCAATTAATCTTTAAGTTGCTCAATCAATCTATCTTAGACTCATAGGGGATCAACTTATTTAGTCTAATTAGAGCACCCTTAACTGTTGCAACTTTCGCCATCAAACAAGGAACTTGTAGAGGCGGCTTGGGGTGCTAGATCAGGGATGATCTCACGACACTAGGTGTCCCCCTTGTTGAGCACCCTTGTTTCCTGGATTGACCCGTGGAGCTAGGGCAAGGCCTTGTTTTCCTTGCTTATTGAACACCCAACAATCCTTTTGGCCAAAGCGGTGGGAGTTTTAGGGAAGTCACCTAGTCTAGGATTCAACTTCACCTAATCAATCTAAATCCTAAAATATACCCACAAGCAACCAATGGTTTAACTTCATCATTTATTTTTATGGTTCATGCTCTTTACTTTCTGCAACACTTTCATTTCAAGTTATCTTTCAAGCAATTTTATTGAGCATTGTGGGTGGTTGAATTATTAAGCTTAGGAGTTGTGCACTTTTGCCCGTGGAGGCCACTTTTCAAGCTTTATCTTTCTCCTTTGAAGTTGCGCACTTGGCTCGTGGAGGCTTTCTTTCATTGTGTTATCTCCTCTTGAAGTTGCGCATTTGAGCTATTGAGCAGTCCCCTTGAAGTTGCGCACCTCTCCTGGGGCACTTCAAGTTTGGGTTTGTGTTGTGGTGTGTTTGTTGTGGATGCAATTGGATCTATCTCCTTCCTTTTCCTGCAAAATCAATCAGAGTTAGTTCAATAGTTCCTATTCTAGAATATTAGATCTAACAAGTGCTTTCTTATTTCATTTGTTAATAGTTGTACATTGTTGTAGCATCTAATTCTTTGTATTCTTTATTGTGTTGATAGTTGTTCCATTTCCTTGTATCTAATCTAATTGTAAAGTTTTGTAAAGCTATTTTTTCTAATCTTTGTGTAATTTAGCTAACCCCATTTGCCCAACCTTAGGCACTAGTCTTAGTTGTCCTAGGGAAAGGTTTGCCTTTGCATTGAAAGTTTTTTTTGCATTTGCATTGTTTGCCTCTCATTTAGGCTAGTTTCCCTCCAACCTTTAACAAGTTAAAATTAACTCCTAGAGTCGATCTAATAACTTACATAGTAACTAGGGTCTACACCCCTTGGCTTCCCTAGGAGTAAGCCTAGATGGAAGAAGTTCAAGTCGAGGTGACAGTGGGGTTGAACTTAGGCATTGTGCCTCCAAGGACACACTGAGTGGATTGAGACTTAGTCCACGTTTGCAAGTGTGTATAAGGACAACAACAAGAAGTAAACACTAGTTGATGTAGTAGTCCTTGAAAAGTGTTATACTTGGTAGCATGTGAGCATATTGAGATAAATGCTTAATGTAATCATTTACCAGATACAACTAACATCTCCTCTAGGAGAAACTTCTTGTGTTGGTTCCAGGTTACCATGGATAAATGTTTCATCACAACACTAGAAGAGTGTTGATCTCCTTTCGTTTTGTATTTCTTACTTTTGATCTTTGTTTCAGACAGGTCACAAGTTATAGCTCTAAAGGAGCTACTGTGACGATTATTCGTGCTATTGTTTTATTACTATTATCAAAAGAGTATTATTCTTGCCTGTTGTTTTGTTGACCTTGGTTCGGGTCACATGTGATAACCCTAAGGAAGCTATAGTGAAGGTTACAGAAGACTTGGTCAAAGGATAATGAAGCCACCTTGACGGGAAGCATAACTCGTTTGAAGTTTGACTCAACTTTTCATATTTAGACTTGGTATTCAACACCAAGTATACCTCATAAGAGATGTTGAAGTCCTTGTAGACTCAGAAGAAATCAAGAGTAAGCCTAATCTCAGAAAGGATCAGATGAAGAGACAACTTCCAGGACTGGGAGATAGATGCCATGAGAAGACTAGATCGTAGCTTCAGAAACTTCTAGGAGATATGAAATCTCCTAGAAATATTCCCTTGTTTCAGTGACAGAGAAGGAAGCCAGTCAGAACGACTAGGATATGGATTCTTCCGTGAGACTAGAAGAGAAGTCAGTATTGACTTCCAAGATTGATCTAATAACAGATCAAGCATGTTGCAGATGTACAAAGCCTGGTGTGTGTCCAGAGGATTCTCCCAGCAAGAGGGAGAAGACTATGATGGGACACTTACTCGAGTAATTGAAGAAATAGTTCCAGTATTCATGAAGACAACTAGAACAACCATGATTCATATATAGTATGAGATGCAGGGGGAGCAATCCCCATATTTAAAATTGAGTGGCAGTTGGTGCAGTACATTAGTTGGGTCATGGAGACATGACTACAATAAAAGATACCTCCATGAAAGAAGAAAAGCTAGCTTCAATATCAGTAATTGAGCCACTCTCAGTTTCAGATGAAGTTGTTGCCGTGATGAAGTAGAGGAGTTACTTTCAGATTTCAATAGTCACAATGAAAATAGAGCAACCATTCTCAACTTCAGAGCAACTACGGGTGCAGAGTCCCACTTCCAGAGGAATAGTTGCAAAAAGAGTAGAGGACATACTCCCATACAGTGAGACAGATAATGCTCTGCAGAAAGCACATAGAGCTAGCACATGACTGTGCAGATTGAGTTGTAGTTGAACATGTATACTAGGTTGGTACAAAGTGATGTGAAAATTTGATTTGAAGTTGAAGATAGAAAGACTCAGGTCTGCAGGTTGAAGAAGGCTTTGTACAGGTTGAAGCAAGCTCCTAGAGGAACAGTTGTAGAAAGAGTAGAGGACATACTCCTAGACAATGAGACAGATAATGCTTTGCAGAAAGCACATAGAGCTAACACATGACTGTGCAGATTGAGTTGTAGCTGAACAAGTATACCAGGTTGGTACAAACTTACAAAGTGAAGTGAAAATTTGATTTGAAGTTGAAGACAGAAAGACACAGGTCTGCAGGTTGAAGAAGGCTCTATACAGGTTGAAGCAAGCTCCTAGACCTTGATATGGCATAATTGACAGTTTCTTATCGAGCTTGGGCTTTACCAAGAGTAAAGTTGATTCTAACCTTTACCTCAAGGTTATGAATGATGAGCCAGTGATGTTGCTACTATATGTAGATGATGAATTCTTGACAAAGATGAAGAAAAGCTCATCACAGATTGCAGAAGAAGCTCGCTACAGAGTTTGATGAAAGGCCTAATGTATTATCTCTTAGGTCTTGAAGTTTGGCAGAGCCTAGAGAAGATCTTCCTTAAACAAGGGAAGTATGCAGTTAAAATAATGAAGAAGTTTAACATGTTGGAATGTAAATCCATGTACACACCCATGGAAACGAAGTTGAAGCTTCTGGTAGATACCTCGTCAGAATTGGTTGATGGTACTCCGTACAAACAAATTATTGGTTTGGTGATGTATTTGACGAATACCAGGCCAGATATATGTTTTGCCTTGAGTCAGTATCTGGTAGAACCCAGACGTGTTCACCTTGATGATGCAAAACATGTGATGAGATACCTTAAGGGTACATTGGATT
>JZKD02S0196803.1:0-22438 GCA_000966675.3 Picea glauca | reverse complement strand
TGTTTGACAAAATACCTCACTCAGTAAAAGTTTTAAAAAGACACCAAAACCGTGATGATCCTTGCATAATGGATTGGGATCATTACAAAAGGCACTCATGGAGATGGACAAAGCATGGTACCTTGCATGCCAATGATTCTATCAACATGATGCAAACCCCATACCACTTTATCCACTATACTTACACTTTGATGGGTTTTCTAGGAACTATATCTCTACCTGGGTATTGGCACACCTAATAGGGTATTTTGATGGTCCTCACATACCTAAACTTGTCAAATTGCATAAAGTATTGAGCTAATGTGAAGTTTGAAGGAGATGCCTAATGTGAATTTCTTACATGGATTTTGTGTTAAGTGGCGGCTTACTTTGTATGATTCGCATGGCTCTTGTATATTGTAGTTGTTGGTTTTACATGATTATGTGGAGTTTGTTTGATAATGATTCACCTTGACATGGTCCTTTGGAGGATGTTTTTATGATGATACCCATGACATTATGTACTTTTCAGAGGATGTTACACACTTGACACAGAGCGTTGGGTTCTTTGATGACTTTGCATGCCCTAAGCCACGTTTCCACACCTCTTGGGCCTTGGATGTTGGATAAATGAGATCATATATTATATATATGGTTAGATAGGTAGAAAGCCTCTAACCTTGGATAATGCACCTTGGAGCATGTTAGGATTTGATTTGAGGACGTTGCACTTGGAGATGATTAGACACCCCTTGGGAGGGATGAGGACCTTTCTTCCACCTTGGACATTGGTTTTTAACCATAGACATTGAGCATATTGATGATGACATCATGCTCTATGATGATTTGATGATGGAGGAGCCAACCTACCATGAGGGCATCCATTTTGATGACGAGTTTGTGTTATTTGACTACGAGATGTGACCTTTGATGAGGACGTGTGGCTTTTCACCATGCTTTGCACCTTTTGATGACAAGACATGACCTTTGGAGGCCCTTGCACCCTTCTAGAGAATGATGTCACCCTCTCTGTGGTATCCTACACTCACACATGTCACTTTTAAGGGAAAATTTAGGTTTATTAGCATGTTTTATTTATGTTTGAGGCTATTTTGGGGGTCAACCATGACCTATCCAACTTGTATCATGGATATTTTATGTTCTTAGAGGCTTTGAGGGTTTAAAGCACTAGGGTTGCCTAATATAAGAAGGCTAGTGCTTCCCTCTTAGCAAATCATAACTCACACTTGTGGGGAATCACTTCTATAGCTCTTTTCTCTTCTTTTTCACCACGAAGCACTTCTGTGCACCTCTTGGAGACTAGACTTGTGGACGCCTTTCTTGTTTTGGTGGATTATTCATGAAATTAGGTTTCCTCATGAATAGCGACGTGGTATAGTATGTGTTCTTTCCAAGTTTAAGTGTTTGTTCTTGGTATATTTTGGTGAATGCTCTATCTAATGGTTGAGAAGTTGCATGTTATCTTGCATCCTTGAATGATTTTGTTAGAAACCCCAAGGAAGGATTGTAATTGTTTTTTCCCTTCCCTTGTTTTATCCATCTTAATTTTGTTGAAAAATTTAAGGTCAAGTTAGGGGTTGTGATTGTACACCCCCCATAACCTTGTCTTTATTGGTTAGAATCCAGGGTTTGTGATTATATAAATTTCAGGGTTTGACCTAGTTTCATTTGATCTCTTGCTAGACACTATAGAAGAAATAGGATGGCACCTAAGGTTTATGATTGTATAAAATTCAGGTTTTTGTTCCTAAAAGGTTGAGACTAGACTTATGATGGTACAAATCCCAGAGTTTTGATATTCAAGTCTTCTCTTTCTTTTAGCCTCCATTGGAAGTTGTTGCATTGAATCCATGTGCCCACAGATTGAAGATGGCAATAGTCTTCTTGTTTCAAGTGATAAAACCCTATATTAACTCTTCTTCTCTCTCAATGATTTGTGTTAGTTTATGTTGATGATTACAACTGCATGAGACATCATCCAGAACACATACTGAGTGAGTCGGCTTGAGAGAGAGCCCATGAGTTAGGTGTGCCCATGAGATGGGTGTGTAGATCCTCTCTGAGATGGAGATGGAAAGTTGTGTGCCCCTGTGTAGGAAATATACCCATGAGTTGGGTGTGTCATTCTCTCTGAGATGGAGATGAAACATTGTGTGTCCCTAAGAAGGGAAGATGACCATGAGAAAGATGTATCATTTGAGATGAAACAATGTGTACCACTGTGAGGGGTGAAGGAGCCCATGTGATGGGCTTATTGTTCTCCTCTGTGCAGAGAGTTGAGATGAGGTGATACTTGTTAATGAATGCAGCTATAGGAGACATCCCCCAACTTACAACCTCTGAGATGTGGAATATAGCAGTTATGTGAAGTCTTACCCTCAGCTTACAAACCCGAGAGAAATCCCCTAATAAAGGGTTCATGTTTCCAGCCCGGGACAAGGGCTAGGAATGTATATGGCCTCCTCCATGATGTGAGAGAGAAGAACTCCAGATGATTATCCGATGTAAGAGCGATCTATTGAGTTAGGGAAATCCTGAAAAGCACTGGGCACATCATCATGAGAATAAGAACGAAGATGATGTGATGGCCTCCTCTGAGCAACAACAGAGTTGATGTGGAGACTCTAGATGATCCTCCTGTTAGTGGCAGTGGGAAAGAAGATCTATAGAGCAAACGTGAATATGGATGAGCACAAGTGCACGTGTGAGGACCTAACTCATCTGTGTAATGCAGTGACTCGAGTCCATGGCATCCCTATGGATTTGGCCCCTAGTGGATGAGCACTAGTGGGTGTATCAGATCCTTTGCTATATATTGTTCAAGAGTAAGACCTACCTGTAACCCTATTTATTGTGTAAAGGGTACAGGTCGGCTCTATCTTATTGTGTCTAAAGATAAACTGTAAAAAGATAATTAATATTAATATTTATTATTAGAATACTAAACAATTAATATGTCTAAGTGAGGTCGGCCCTATTGTGCCAATAGGCACTTCAGTTGATAGGAAAAGTATAATATAAGTAAGATGAAATCTTTCATTTGTAGACACGCACTCACTTGAAAGTTTTGGAAATTTCAGCATTCACACTTCTTGGTAAAAGGTGTGCACCTCTCTTGGGCGCTAGGGTTTCTAGGTTTTGTGCACCCTCTTGTGTGCTAGGATATTCTTGGTGGAAAAAGTCTTTCTCTTGAAGATTATAGCAAAGGATTTGGCTGGGTTTTTCTCCCCTGTTTTAGAAGGGTTTCCCATGATATATCTTGTGTTCTTGTGCATGGTGCTTCTTCATGTGATCTTGGTTGTTGCAACATTTATGGTTATGGTTAATTGTTAAAATGGAATGAACTTCATGTTTAACATAATTCTATGAAAACTTAACATGGTATCAGAGCATAGGTCATGAAAGAACCCATTGCACAAAGCATTCACCAAGTCTCATCCCTTATTAGCAAATCCTGCACTTCTGCAAAACCGTACGGCCTTCTCAGGGTTCCAAAAAATTCTGTACGACCCTCCTTCCTGAAGTGTTTCATCCCCTGAAACTTAGACGCTGAGGCTAATTCTAGCATAACAGATTATGACCTCTTCCAGCGCATCTCCATAAGCTCTCAGAACTTAATTCTGAAAAAAATTGATTTTTGGCCCTAGGGTTTCGAGGGTGCCAAAATTTCCTGCAGAAATATCTCTGGTTTTCCAAAGAAATATTATTCTGGATCAGCAAGCATCTCTGTGATACTATTAAATTGTTTTTTGGCAATCATAAGTCCAAACATAATCCAGACTACAAAGCTTCAATAAAATATGAAGAACATAACTCCAATGGAAGATAGACTTGATGGAGCAAGCAACTTCGGCCATTGGAAATCAAAGCTTCTAGTCACTCTTGAAGAAGAAAATCTATTGGATGCAACCACTAAAACTCTACCAGAAACATCAATTGAATTATAGAATAAAATAAGAAAATAATATGACGACAAAGCAAGGAAAATAATCATCTAACTCAGTAAGAGATCATCTCTTACCCCGGATTGCAAACTTGAAGACTGCCTACGATATGTACAAACCGCTAAAAGGAATGTTTGAAAGTGACAACACTCTCAGAGCCCTTGCCTTGAGAAGTCAACTCCAAAGTACTAAAATGAAGAAAGATGACACAATTGGAGAAAACATCTCTGACAAAGAACTTGTCCTAACTACTCTTTAGAACCTTCCAAAATCATGGGATCCCTTCCTCCAAAGCATCAGTGGAAGAGAAACTCTACCAACATTTGAGCGACTATGGATAGATTGTACTCAAGAAGAACTGAGACTCATAAATAGAGGAGTGGAAGATAACTCGGAAGAGAATCATACTCTTGCACTTCATACCAGAAAAGATGGAAAATTCAAAAGAAACTCCAGGCAAAAATTTAAAGAAGAAAATCCTTCATATCAAAGTAGAGACCTCTCAAAAGTTCAATGATACATATGTGACAAGTATGGACATGTTGCTAAATATTTTCCATCCAAAAAGAAGGAAAAACAATACGCCACCACTGTCGATGTTGATCCTGATCCACCTCAAGAAAATGAAGAAAGAAGAAACGAGAAGTATTTTCTCTAAAGAAGAACGCTACTACAAATAGGTAAAGTCCTTCAGTTCTAAATCTTACAANTCCCGATAGCCAAAATCGCGAAGCTGTCTTAGGTTGATCACGATTATTTAAAGGGGTTAAACATGATTAAAGTTAATTAATCACATCGTGATTTCACGTTTCGGGGATTATACCTTGAAATGTCATAAGATATCCCGATATCCGAAGTTGCAAAATTTTCTTAACGATAAGTGTGATTAACTGACGCATTAACGATGATTATCACATAATTAATCCTTCGCTAAATAATGACTCGGATAAATTCAAATTTCATCTGCGCTTTTCTCGAAAATTAATGACATTAATAGTTGATTTATGACAATCATTCCAAGTAAGATCATAGACCATCGCCAAAATCTTAGTCATTAAGGAAAAGTAAATGCTTCGTCAGTAGAAGTATTGGCAAATCGACACAATTAAAGGAAAAGGATATTGAATTTCAAATTTCATTGTGTGTTTTCACTAAGTAGTAAGTTTTCATGGTAATAAAATTTGTGCATTTCATGTGACAGATATCAGAGCCCTAAGACCTGATACCATGGCTCCTCGAAAAGAAACTAAAGCGCCCGGTGAAGGGTCAAGCCAGAACACATATATCCTCTCAGACACCTTGCTCAAAAGCATAGACGTAGTTAAATCCTGGACACAAGTGTTCAATATTCTATAGTATGAATCGGTCAATTACCCGAACAACTCAGGTGACGATGAAACGAAGGACCTAGCTACCAAATACAAAAGTGTTGCCCAATCAAAGCTACATAAAATAGTGACGAGGCCTAGGCTCTTTCCCTACAATGATATAATCGGTTGGGCGTTGGAGAATGTGGATATCCCTACCAGAACCATTTTCAATTCACAAAAGGTTGCAGTTGGGTCTTTCCGGCCAGAACATCTACAGGTGATGTACAAATTGTGTTCGGTATCTAGTTTCGTTTACAATGTCAGTTTCTTGGTAGACTTTAACAAGAAGGAATGTGACCAATACAGAAAAAACCTTCCCAATTTAATTAAAGACTGGTACTCTTGCCCTGAGAAGTTCAGAGTTGATTCCCATGGTATATACCTAGTTGCCACATTAGAACCTCACATAATGCACAAAGCAATGATGATGTATAGGCTCTACAGGAAAGAAGACACAACCCATTTATTTTTACAGTGGGTGCCCATTATGCACACAGTGGTTGAGGGTTATTCTTTTGATTGGGCTAGTATAGTCAGACAATTTGGTTAAAGAGATTACAACATATCAGTCACTAAAAGCCAAGGGGAAACTAGCCCAATTTTTCATGTCGGTTTATATCATCGACGTCGTCTGTTCTATGACGCCTTTTCCGTTGATGGGCTGGAGATGGACTCCAAATAGTGTTGAACCCATACATATTTATCATTCGAAGCTTTGGGAAGACAAGGCAACAGATTTCTTTTATGAAATCTGCAACTGGGTGGTGGTGCTGATGCACACCGTTATATATGGTTACCCACCTCCCAGAATTTTTGACAAAATTGTGACTAATCTGGGCAAGATAACAGACTGGTACATCGAGGAGCATTTCTCCTATATTATGGTTTTCGACTGTTCGGTTCCTCCACATGCTCTTCCTAAAGTTTTATCAGACTGATTGGTGTGCCGCGAAGTAGCACATCAAACTCTGCTTGGAAGGATTGGTAAGGATCTCAAAGTAGTACAGAAAAAGGTATGGCCATCTTTTCCCCTGCATATTGGTACGTTTTCTCTGCTGTATTTCGGCCATTCAAAAGTGGAGGTCGCGGCCCTAGGAGAAATCAATCTGGTCGATATCGAATTCAAGAAGCACGATCCACATAAGATCATAGGTAACCATATGACCAGCTGCAATATGAAAAGATATGAACATGAAGATTCTCCTTAGGATGAAATATTTTGAGGAGCGAGGTCCTATCAAGAGGTTTTGAATCGAATTCGAGCTCTTACACCAAATAAAATGGTCGAGTTTTATAATTTCTAGAAACATTGAAGAAATGGCCTCCCCAAAGTATTGCAAGGGGAAATCCCGACACTTCCAGCCACAACAAATGGAGACCCAAAGGTTAGAAACAGGGAGCTCTAGTGGACAGGATGCCCGAGAAAATTTGAGGGAAACTGAGACCTGGATAAAGAAGGCAGAAGAAAAGCCACAGTCCACATCAGGTAAACCAGTAACTGATACAATCGGGAAGCAGATATCCATTGAGCTAGGTAGTCCTATCAAATCTGTCACACCTCTACAATTCAGTAGAGGGAACTTGATGGCTGAAGTTGTATTCATAGGAGACCTTACACCTATTTCAACAACAGAGATGCCTCCTTCAGAATTCTTCTTCAGTAAGAAGAGAAGGGTTGTGGTAAAGAGATAAACATATCAGAAGGAGGGTGAAACTATTAAAAGACATAGGGTGTTATTAGATGGGCATGCCCTAGAAGAAGAAGACTTCGCTACAGAGGTCATAGGCTTGCTAGGAGCTTTTGCGATAACAAACCAGTTTTCAGTGAGCAACCTGAAGAGGAAGTTAAAGAAAAAATATATGTTGATAGACCAATTGAAAAATCAAATGAAAACGATGGAAAAGAATGTCAGAAGTGAGTTCAACAAGGATTTCGAGGAGATTAGAGCCAATGATAGACAAGAAATCCAATAGCTCAAATCTGGTCTTGATGAGATGTAGAAAAAGTCATAGACAAGCAATCAATTAGTTAGACAGCTATAAGCGAAGGTAAGCTTAACTGAAAAAGCAGTAGTGGATATATTAGCTTTCTAAACCCAAACTCTAGAGGTAAATAAGGAAATGGAATCAACACAATGAATCCTTTTCAACAAGGTGGAAGCTATCCAAAACCATTTTCAGGTGGTGAATCAAGCCTTAGACAACATTTGTTTAAAGGAGAGAGAGGCTACTGCCGCTCGGACCAATTTCCAAGAAGCAGTTGTGTCGTCGGCAAGAGAAGGAGTATCTATGGTTTGTAGGTTGTCTATTTCGGAGCAAATCAAAGGCGGTATAATATTGAAGGCATGGGAAGCCAACATAGATGAAAGTAAAAAGATTGCTAAAGAAGTCAAAGAGGCTTGTGAAGAATCTTTTCATTCACTTGACAAAGAGTCATTAGGCCTTGAAAAAGATAGTGTCTCTGAAGTACTAGGACAATTTGATATAGCAAAGCATCAACTTAGGATTAAGACCAACATGGAAGAGGCTCATGCTGAAATCTTACAATTAAAGCAGATTGATATTACTCAGATAAATAGATGGCTAGTGAAGCCTAGTTTGCAACTACAATCTATAGCTTTAGAAGATAGGAGAATGGAAAATATATTGTCTCAATTCGAAAGGAAATTATATGCTTTTGAGGCAAATGACTTCACATAACCCTCCAGTTTGGTGGTACAATTTGTGAACAAATGTGTTAAATGTATCGAACAAGGAAAAAACATCACCTCCGAAAACTAATGAGGTAGTCTGTACACATCATCTGTACAGATCATGATTAGAGATTATCTATTTCTGAGCTAGACAAAAAGAAAGAAAAACGCCTCTGCCAGCATGACGAAAAGACAAAAGAGATGCAAGTGAAGCTCTTCAGATTTCACTTTTTGTAACCTTTACTATTTTAGAAATAAGGAGAATTCCAACCGTTTAGGGTTGAGAACCTTTNTCCCGATAGCCAAAATCGCGAAGCTGTCTTAGGTTGATCACGATTATTTAAAGGGGTTAAACATGATTAAAGTTAATTAATCACATCGTGATTTCACGTTTCGGGGATTATACCTTGAAATGTCATAAGATATCCCGATATCCGAAGTTGCAAAATTTTCTTAACGATAAGTGTGATTAACTGACGCATTAACGATGATTATCACATAATTAATCCTTCGCTAAATAATGACTCGGATAAATTCAAATTTCATCTGCGCTTTTCTCGAAAATTAATGACATTAATAGTTGATTTATGACAATCATTCCAAGTAAGATCATAGACCATCGCCAAAATCTTAGTCATTAAGGAAAAGTAAATGCTTCGTCAGTAGAAGTATTGGCAAATCGACACAATTAAAGGAAAAGGATATTGAATTTCAAATTTCATTGTGTGTTTTCACTAAGTAGTAAGTTTTCATGGTAATAAAATTTGTGCATTTCATGTGACAGATATCAGAGCCCTAAGACCTGATACCATGGCTCCTCGAAAAGAAACTAAAGCGCCCGGTGAAGGGTCAAGCCAGAACACATATATCCTCTCAGACACCTTGCTCAAAAGCATAGACGTAGTTAAATCCTGGACACAAGTGTTCAATATTCTATAGTATGAATCGGTCAATTACCCGAACAACTCAGGTGACGATGAAACGAAGGACCTAGCTACCAAATACAAAAGTGTTGCCCAATCAAAGCTACATAAAATAGTGACGAGGCCTAGGCTCTTTCCCTACAATGATATAATCGGTTGGGCGTTGGAGAATGTGGATATCCCTACCAGAACCATTTTCAATTCACAAAAGGTTGCAGTTGGGTCTTTCCGGCCAGAACATCTACAGGTGATGTACAAATTGTGTTCGGTATCTAGTTTCGTTTACAATGTCAGTTTCTTGGTAGACTTTAACAAGAAGGAATGTGACCAATACAGAAAAAACCTTCCCAATTTAATTAAAGACTGGTACTCTTGCCCTGAGAAGTTCAGAGTTGATTCCCATGGTATATACCTAGTTGCCACATTAGAACCTCACATAATGCACAAAGCAATGATGATGTATAGGCTCTACAGGAAAGAAGACACAACCCATTTATTTTTACAGTGGGTGCCCATTATGCACACAGTGGTTGAGGGTTATTCTTTTGATTGGGCCAGGATAGTCAGACAATTTGGTTAAAGAGATTACAACATATCAGTCACTAAAAGCCAAGGGGAAACTAGCCCAATTTTTCATGTCGGCTTATATCATCGACGTCGTCTGTTCTATGACGCCTTTTCCGCTGATGGGCTGGAGATGGACTCCAAATAGTGCTGAACCCATACATATTTATCATTCGAAGCTTTGGGAAGACAAGGCAAAAGATTTCTTTTATGAAATCTGCAACTGGGTGGTGGTGCTGATGCACACCGTTATATATGGTTACCCACCTCCCAAATTTTTTGACAAAATTGTGACTAATCTAGGCAAGATAACAGACTGGTACATCGAGGAGCATTTCTCCTATATTAGGGTTTTCGACTGTTCGGTTCCTCCACATGCTCTGCCTAAAGTTTTATCAGACTGATTGGTGTGCCGCGAAGTAGCACATCAAACTCTGCTTGGAGGGATTGGTAAGGATCTCAAAGTAGTACAGAAAAAGGTATGGCCATCTTTTCCCCTGCATATTGGTACGTTTTCTCTGCTGGATTTCGGCCATTCAAAAGTGGAGGTCGCGACCTTAGGAGAAATCAATCTGGTCGATATCGAATTCAAGAAGCACGATCCACATAAGATCGTAGGTAACAATATGACCAATTGCAATATGAAAATATATGAACATGAAGATTCTCCTCAGGATGAAATATTTTGAGGAGCGAGGTCCTATCAAGAGGTTTTGAATCGAATTCAAGCTCTTACACCAAATAAAATGGCCGAGTTTTATAATTTCTAGAAACATTGAAGAAATGGCCTCCCCAAAGTATTGCAAGGGGAAATCCCGACACTTCCAGCCACAACAAATGGAGACCCAAAGGTTAGAAACAGGGATCTCTAGTGGACAGGATGCCCGAGAAAATTTGAGGGAAACTGAGACCTGGATAAAGAAGGCAGAAGAAAAGCCACAGTCCACATCAGGTAAACCAGTAACTGACACAATCGGGAAGCATATATCCATTGAGCTAGGTAGTCCTATCAAATCTGTCACACCTCTACAATTCAGTAGAGGGAACCTGATGGCCGAAGTTGTATTCATAGAAGACCTTACACCTATTTCAACAGCAGAGATGCCTCCTTCAGAATTCTTCTTCAGTAAGAAGAGAAGGGTTGTGGTAAAGAGATAAACATATCAGAAGGAGGGTGCAACTATTAAAAGACACAGGGTGTTATTAGATGGGCATGCCCTAGAAGAAGAAGACTTCGCTACAGAGGTCATAGGCTTGCTAAGAGCTTTTGCGATAACAAACCAGTTTTCAGTGAGCAACCTGAAGAGGAAGTTAAAGCAAAAATATATGTTGATAGACCAATTGCAAAATCAAATGAAAACGATGGAAAATAATGTCAGAAGTGAGATCAACAAGGATTTCTAGGAGATTAGAGCCAATGATAGACAAGAAATCCAACAGCTCAAATCTGGTCTTGATGAGATGTAGAAAAAGTCATAGACAAGCAATCAATTAGTCAGACAGCTGTAAGCGAAGGTAAGCTTAACTGAAAAAGCAGTAGTGGATATATTAGCTTTCTAAACCCAAACTCTAGAGGTAAATAAGGAAATGGAATCAACACAATGAATCCTTTTCAACAAGGTGGAAGCTATCCAAAACCATTTTCAGGTGGTGAATCAAGCCTTAGACAACATTTGTTTAAAGGAGAGAGAGGCTACTGCCGCTCGGACCAATTTCCAAGAAGCAGTTGTGTCGTCGGCAAGAGAAGGAGTATCTATGGTTTGTAGGTTGTCTATTTCGGAGCAAATCAAAGGCGGTATAATATTGAAGGCATGGGAAGCCAACATAGATGAAAGTAAAAAGATTGCTAAAGAAGTCAAAGAGGCTTGTGAAGAATCTTTTCATTCACTTGACAAAGAGTCATTAGGCCTTGAAAAAGATAGTGTCTCTGAAGTACTAGGACAATTTGATATAGCAAAGCATCAACTTAGGATTAAGACCAACATGGAAGAGGCTCATGCTGAAATCTTACAATTAAAGCAGATTGATATTACTCAGATAAATAGATGGCTAGTGAAGCCTAGTTTGCAACTACAATCTATAGCTTTAGAAGATAGGAGAATGGAAAATATATTGTCTCAATTCGAAAGGAAATTATATGCTTTTGAGGCAAATGACTTCACATAACCCTCCAGTTTGGTGGTACAATTTGTGAACAAATGTGTTAAATGTATCGAACAAGGAAAAAACATCACCTCCGAAAACTAATGAGGTAGTCTGTACACATCATCTGTACAGATCATGATTAGAGATTATCTATTTCTGAGCTAGACAAAAAGAAAGAAAAACGCCTCTGCCAGCATGACGAAAAGACAAAAGAGATGCAAGTGAAGCTCTTCAGATTTCACTTTTTGTAACCTTTACTATTTTAGAAATAAGGAGAATTCCAACCGTTTAGGGTTGAGAACCTTTGGTATAGATAAATATTTATAAGAATGAACAAAGGCCGCTTCTTGCCGTATTGTAACTAAGAAAACTCATCCTTTGTGAGTATTAATACAAGCGCAGATAGGGATTCCAAATTTTGTGTTGTTTGAGTTATGTGCTCTTCTTGTATTTCACATTTCCAGTTTTCTTTATGTTACTCCTCGATAAGTGAATGACTGCAATTTAGTACAACATCTACTGTGATCATATTTCATTTAGTTATCTGATAAGAAAACAGTTTTTCCTCTGTATTTGCTATCAGCAAATACAAGACCTGCAAGCTACTTGGACCACTATATCATATATCCTTTCAGGGGTGCATTCCACTCTTTCTTCTACTATAAACAAGGTAAGATTCTTCTGTCATTGATGCCTTAGCTTGTTTAATAGTTTTGTAACTTTCTTCATAACCACTCAATTTGATTAATTGACACAGACAACGAAACACAACCTCTGTTCTGTTCAACAATTAATTTCATTTGAGGATTTAAATTCTTACATAACTAACGGAAATAAAAAGCACTCTTAAAACAAATCATTCCTTAATTCCTGATGCCTGACATTATGCCTTGATCCTTAAGTTTAATCTCAGGAACAACATAGTGTACGACCTCCTTCAACGCACCTCCAACAAGCTTCATATTACATTTCCGAGAATTTTGGATTTTTGTCCCTAGGGTTTCTAGGGTTTCACAATTTTCTGTAGAAATTTCAGAATTAGGGTTTCTGTAGCTCTTTAGCTCACCAATGTTCTTCTAATTTTCAAGGCTTATTGTTGGCAGTCATAAGCCCAAAAAGACCCAATGTTTCTAGCCTAGCCTAGCCATTAGGTTTTCTAGCCTAGTTGACAAGGGTTTGTGAAGAATCTAAAAATATGATGAACATAACTATGATGGAAGACAACCTTGATGAATCAAGCAAATATAATTCCTAGAATCCAAGACTTTAGAAAGATGAAGACATCAACATTTCAACACTCTTAGGTATGGTTCTTACTAATGATGATACTTGGTTAATTGACAATGGTGCCTCCAGGCACATGACCGGTTTTAGAGATCACCTAACTAATCTTGTTGAGAAAGAGACCAATCTACATGTTGTCCTAGGAGACAATGTCAAATATAATGTGAAAAGGGTTGGAACTTATACCTTCCAACTAGATTCTAACATGCAACTTCAGCTAAGTGAAGTACTATATGTACCTGGGATGAAGAGGAACCTTGTTTACATTTCTTCCTTAGAAGACAAATGCTACAAGGTTACCATTTCTGAAGGAAGAGTTCTTGCATGGCACAAGGAATCACATATAAATTCGGCTAAATTTATTGGTGTTCGAGAAAGCAGCCTATACATATTGACCATCAGACCAGTCCATGCCCTGTTACATTATATTATCAACTTGAGTGAGCTATGGAATATGAGACTTGCTTACATTCATTATAGAGCTCTCCCAGTTCCAGGGAAAATGGCAACAAGCCTTCCAGAGATACAGATTCAACATAAAGGTGTTTGCAAAGTTTGTGCTCTTGGAAACAATGTTAAAGGGTCCTTCTTGAGCAGTGACAATAGATCCAAGGAAATCTTGGACTTGATACATTTAGATGTGTTTGGACCAATGACGGTTGCGTCCCCGAATGCATATTTGTACTATGTACTCTTCATAGATGATCACTCTAAAAAAAATTGGATTTACTTCTTGAAGAACAAGGATGGAGTCCTTGCAAAATTTCAAGTATTCAAAGCTTAGGTTGAGAACCTGACCGGAAGAAAGATCAAGGTACTAAGATCAGATAATGGAGCAGAATACACCTCCAAGGATTTCAACAATTTTTGTATTGAAGAAGGGATCAAGAGGGAGTACACAGTTCCCTACAACTCTCAGAAAAAGGGGGTTGAAGAGAGGAAGAACATAACTATCATCAAGACAACGAAAGAAAATATACATGATTAGAGTCTACCGATGACTCTGCGGGCAGAAGCATGTATGAAAACAATATATGTTCAGAACAAGAGTCCTCACCAGATCTTGAAGAACATAATTCCAGAAGAAGCCTTCATTGGTGTGAAGCTTGAGATTGGACACTTCATGATATTTGGGTGCCTAGTATATTTTCATGTCCCCAAAGAGAAGAGATCCAAGCTAGACCCTTTAGGGAGAATGGGTACATTTGTGGGATATAGTGAATCTTCGAAGGCATATAGAATCTACATACCTGGTCAGAGACAGATTGAGATAAGCATACATGTTACCTTTGAAGAAGAGATAGCCTTTCAAAGATCCAGAGAATCTCAAATGGAGATTGACAGTGAGACAATACCTTCTCCCCCTTCAATAGTTCATAGGGAGACAAACATTATTCCAATTGATCCAGTTCATCTAGTTGCTCCAGTTGATATGCCCAGAGATATTTCAACAGGGCATAAAAGGCCTACTTGGGCTCGACAAACTTTGCAGGAGGAAAAGGGACATACAACCCCTCAAGGCACATTCCGAGAGAGCAAGAGAACAAAGAGATTTTCGAGCTACCTTTCAGCCATGAGCCACATCATTGATTATGAGCCTCCTTGTCATGGAGAAGTGACAGATGAACAAGTATGGAAAGATCTCATGACAGAAGAATATCAGTCTATCTTGAAGAATGATGTATGGGATATTGTTCCGAGACCAGAAGTGAAGTCTGTAGTGACTTCCAAGTGGATCTATAAGATCAAACATGCAGTTGATGGAAGTATCGAGAAATACAAAGCAAGATTTGTAGCTAGAGGATTCTCACAAGTAGAGGGAGTTGAATATGATGAGACATTTGCTCTAGTAGCCCGATACACTTCCATCCGTACTATCATTGCATTAATTGCATCCATGGGTTGGAAACTACATCAGATGGATGTAAATACAACCTTTCTCAATGGTGAGATTGAGGAAGAAGTTTATATTGAGAAACTAGAAGGATTCATGATACACAACGAGAAATCTCATGTGTGCAGGTTGAAGAAAGCCATGTATGGACTAAAGCAAGCACCTCGTGCTTGGTATGATAAAATGGGTGGATTCTTGATGAGTTTGGGCTTCAACAAGAGTGTTGTTGATCCAACCCTATATTATCATATTGTTGACAATGAGTGCTTAATATTGCTCCTATATGTGGATGACATATTCCTTATTGGTTCAGAGAGACTTATTGTTGAATGCAAGCAAGCATTGACTGCCAAATTCAAGATGAAGGATCTGGGTATGATGCACTACTTCTTGGGACTAGAAGTATGGTAGAGGACTGATGAGATTTTCCCGAGTCAAGGAAAATATACAATGGAGATATTAAAGAAGTTCGGTATGAAAGAATGCAAATCCATGCCTACACCAATGGTGATGGATTTGAAGAAAATGAATGATGTTAATTCAGGCGAGATTGATCCACACTTGTACCGACAGTTGATTGGATCACTAATGTATCTGGTTAACACCAGACCTGATATATGCTATGCAATGAATGTACTTAGTCAGTTCATGAGTCAACCAAGATAGACTCATTGGATAACAACAAAACATGTATTAATATACCTACGAGGCATAATTGGATATGGTCTGAGATATGCCTCTAGTGTAGACTTGAGTTTGCAGGGATATGTCGATGCAGATTGGGCAGGGAGCGAAGTGGACCAAAAGAGCACATCCTGTTGTTGTTTTACCTCGAGGTCTGCCATGGTTTAATGGTGCAGCAGGAAACAAATCTATGTGGCCTTGAGTACCGCAGAAGTAGAGTATATAGCCTTGAGTGTGGCAGTCCGCGAAGTAGTGTGGCTTCACAAGATTCTGACATATTTATTTGATCATGATATGGATCCTACCATTATTCATTGTGGTAACCAGAGCTATGTGAAGCTCTCCGAGAACCCTATGTTTCATGATAGATCGAAACACATTGAGATAAAATATCATTATATCAGATACATGGTGTAGAGGAAAGCAATACATGTGCAATACCGAGCAAATTGCAGATATCTCCATCGAGCCCCTTGCCAAGACGAAGTTTGAGTACATCTGTGAGAGAGTTGGCTTGGTGGAGAATACCTCCCTAGCTGAGAGGGAGTGTTGATGATTACAGCCAAGACAAAGTTCGAGTACTTCCGTAAGAGACTTGGTCTGGTGGAGAATGCCTCCCTAGCTGAGAGGGAGTGTTGATTATTACAGCTATGTGAGACATCCTCCAAGACACAAACTGAGTGAGTAAGCCTGAGAGAGAGCCCATGAGTTGGGTGTGCGCATGAGATGGGTGTGTAGTTCCTCTCTGAGACGAAGATGGAACATTGTGTTCCCCTGTGTAGGGAAGATGCCCATGAGCTAGGTGTGTCGTTCTCTCTGAGATGGAGATGAAACGTTGTGTGTCCCTGAGAAGGGAAGATGACCATGAGAAATATGTATCGTTTGAGATGAAACGATGTGTACCCATGTGAAGTGTGAAGGAGCCCATGTGATGGGATTATTGTTCTCCTTTGTGTAGAGATTTTAGATGATGTGATACTCCAGATGATTCTCCTATGAGACTCAGTGAGAGAGAGATCTGTTGAGTAGGACATCCCTGTGGTTGAGCACAGGTGGACGTGATCCTAGTGGCTGAGCACTAGTGAGTGTGTATCTTGATGATTCTCTTGTGAGACGTAGTGAGATAGAGATCTATTGACTTTGACGTCCCTGCAGCCGAACACGGGTGGACGTGCCCCTAGCGACTGAGCACTAGTGGGTGTGTGAGATCCCTTGCTATATTGTATAAGAGTCAGACTTACCTGTAACCCTAATTATGATGTAAAGGGTACAGGGCGGCCCCACCATAAAGTGAAAGATAATTAATGTAAACGATAATTAATATGGTAATTATTAATTATATTCCGAGTTATTGAGGTCGACCTTGTTGTGCCAATAGAAACCACTTTTGATGTGTCCAGTGTAATATAAATAAAGGTGATTTCTCCATTGAGGAAACACAACACACATGTGAGTTTGGAAATTTCAGCAAGTACTTGTTCTAGGGATGAAGNCAGCATGACGAAAAGACAAAAGAGATGCAAGTGAAGCTCTTCAGATTTCACTTTTTGTAACCTTTACTATTTTAGAAATAAGGAGAATTCCAACCGTTTAGGGTTGAGAACCTTTTGTATAGATAAATATTTATAAGAATGAACAAAGGCCGCTTCTTGTCGTATTGTAACTAAGAAAACTCATCCTTTGTGAGTATTAATACAAGCGCAGATAGGGATTCCAAATTTTGTGTTGTTTGAGTTATGTGCTCTTCTTGTATTTCGCATTTCTAGTTTTCTTTATGTTACTCCTCGATAAGTGAATGACTGCAATTTAGTACAACATCTACTGTGATCATATTTCATTTAGTTATCTGATAAGAAAACAATTTTTCCTCTGTATTTGCTATCAGCAAATACAAGACCTGCAAGCTACTTGGACCACTATATCATATATCCTTTCAGGGGTGCATTCCACTCTTTCTTCTACTATAAACAAGGTAATATTCTTCTGTCATTGATGCCTTAGCTTGTTTAATAGTTTTGTAACTTTCTTCATCACCACTCAATTTGATTAATTGACACAGACAACGAAACATAACCTCTATTCTGTTCAACAATTAATTTCATTTGAGGATTTAAATTCTTACATAACTAACGGAAATAGAAAGCACTCTTAAAACAAATCATTCCTTAATTCCTGATGCCTGACATTATGCCTTGAGCCTTAAGTTTAATCTCAGGAACAACATAGTGTACGACCTCCTTCAACGCACCTCCAACAAGCTTCATATTACATTTCCGAGCATTTTGGATTTTTGTCCCTAGGGTTTCTAGGGTTTCACAATTTTCTGTAGAAATTTCAGAATTAGGGTTTTTGTAGCTCTTTAGCTCACCAATGTTCTTCTAATTTTCAAGGCTTATTGTTGGCAGTCATAAGCCCAAAAAGACCCAATGTTTCTAGCCTAGCCTAGCCATTAGGTTTTCTAGCCTAGTTGACAAGGGTTTGTGAAGAATCTAAAAATATGATGAACATAACTATGATGGAAGACAACCTTGATGAATCAAGCAAATATAATTCCTAGAATCCAAGACTTTAGAAAGATGAAGACATCAACATTTCAACACTCTTAGGTATGGTTCTTACTAATGATGATACTTGGTTAATTGACAATGGTGCCTCCAGGCACATGACCGGTTTTAGAGATCACCTAACTAATCTTGTTGAGAAAGAGACCAATCTACATGTTGTCCTAGGAGACAATGTCAAATATAATGTGAAAAGGGTTGGAACTTATACCTTCCAACTAGATTCTAACATGCAACTTCAGCTAAGTGAAGTACTATATGTACCTGGGATGAAGAGGAACCTTGTTTACATTTCTTCCTTAGAAGACAAATGCTACAAGGTTACCATTTCTGAAGGAAGAGTTCTTGCATGGCACAAGGAATCACATATAAATTCGGCTAAATTTATTGGTGTTCGAGAAAGCAGCCTATACATATTGACCATCAGACCAGTCCATGCCCTGTTACATTATATTATCAACTTGAGTGAGCTATGGAATATGAGACTTGCTTACATTCATTATAGAGCTCTCCCAGTTCCAGGGAAAATGGCAACAAGCCTTCCAGAGATACAGATTCAACATAAAGGTGTTTGCAAAGTTTGTGCTCTTGGAAACAATGTTAAAGGGTCCTTCTTGAGCAGTGACAATAGATCCAAGGAAATCTTGGACTTGATACATTTAGATGTGTTTGGACCAATGACGGTTGCGTCCCCGAATGCATATTTGTACTATGTACTCTTCATAGATGATCACTCTAAAAAAAATTGGATTTACTTCTTGAAGAACAAGGATGGAGTCCTTGCAAAATTTCAAGTATTCAAAGCTTAGGTTGAGAACCTGACCGGAAGAAAGATCAAGGTACTAAGATCAGATAATGGAGCAGAATACACCTCCAAGGATTTCAACAATTTTTGTATTGAAGAAGGGATCAAGAGGGAGTACACAGTTCCCTACAACTCTCAGAAAAAGGGGGTTGAAGAGAGGAAGAACATAACTATCATCAAGACAACGAAAGAAAATATACATGATTAGAGTCTACCGATGACTCTGCGGGCAGAAGCATGTATGAAAACAATATATGTTCAGAACAAGAGTCCTCACCAGATCTTGAAGAACATAATTCCAGAAGAAGCCTTCATTGGTGTGAAGCTTGAGATTGGACACTTCATGATATTTGGGTGCCTAGTATATTTTCATGTCCCCAAAGAGAAGAGATCCAAGCTAGACCCTTTAGGGAGAATGGGTACATTTGTGGGATATAGTGAATCTTCGAAGGCATATAGAATCTACATACCTGGTCAGAGACAGATTGAGATAAGCATACATGTTACCTTTGAAGAAGAGATAGCCTTTCAAAGATCCAGAGAATCTCAAATGGAGATTGACAGTGAGACAATACCTTCTCCCCCTTCAATAGTTCATAGGGAGACAAACATTATTCCAATTGATCCAGTTCATCTAGTTGCTCCAGTTGATATGCCCAGAGATATTTCAACAGGGCATAAAAGGCCTACTTGGGCTCGACAAACTTTGCAGGAGGAAAAGGGACATACAACCCCTCAAGGCACATTCCGAGAGAGCAAGAGAACAAAGAGATTTTCGAGCTACCTTTCAGCCATGAGCCACATCATTGATTATGAGCCTCCTTGTCATGGAGAAGTGACAGATGAACAAGTATGGAAAGATCTCATGACAGAAGAATATCAGTCTATCTTGAAGAATGATGTATGGGATATTGTTCCGAGACCAGAAGTGAAGTCTGTAGTGACTTCCAAGTGGATCTATAAGATCAAACATGCAGTTGATGGAAGTATCGAGAAATACAAAGCAAGATTTGTAGCTAGAGGATTCTCACAAGTAGAGGGAGTTGAATATGATGAGACATTTGCTCTAGTAGCCCGATACACTTCCATCCGTACTATCATTGCATTAATTGCATCCATGGGTTGGAAACTACATCAGATGGATGTAAATACAACCTTTCTCAATGGTGAGATTGAGGAAGAAGTTTATATTGAGAAACTAGAAGGATTCATGATACACAACGAGAAATCTCATGTGTGCAGGTTGAAGAAAGCCATGTATGGACTAAAGCAAGCACCTCGTGCTTGGTATGATAAAATGGGTGGATTCTTGATGAGTTTGGGCTTCAACAAGAGTGTTGTTGATCCAACCCTATATTATCATATTGTTGACAATGAGTGCTTAATATTGCTCCTATATGTGGATGACATATTCCTTATTGGTTCAGAGAGACTTATTGTTGAATGCAAGCAAGCATTGACTGCCAAATTCAAGATGAAGGATCTGGGTATGATGCACTACTTCTTGGGACTAGAAGTATGGTAGAGGACTGATGAGATTTTCCCGAGTCAAGGAAAATATACAATGGAGATATTAAAGAAGTTCGGTATGAAAGAATGCAAATCCATGCCTACACCAATGGTGATGGATTTGAAGAAAATGAATGATGTTAATTCAGGCGAGATTGATCCACACTTGTACCGACAGTTGATTGGATCACTAATGTATCTGGTTAACACCAGACCTGATATATGCTATGCAATGAATGTACTTAGTCAGTTCATGAGTCAACCAAGATAGACTCATTGGATAACAACAAAACATGTATTAATATACCTACGAGGCATAATTGGATATGGTCTGAGATATGCCTCTAGTGTAGACTTGAGTTTGCAGGGATATGTCGATGCAGATTGGGCAGGGAGCGAAGTGGACCAAAAGAGCACATCCTGTTGTTGTTTTACCTCGAGGTCTGCCATGGTTTAATGGTGCAGCAGGAAACAAATCTATGTGGCCTTGAGTACCGCAGAAGTAGAGTATATAGCCTTGAGTGTGGCAGTCCGCGAAGTAGTGTGGCTTCACAAGATTCTGACATATTTATTTGATCATGATATGGATCCTACCATTATTCATTGTGGTAACCAGAGCTATGTGAAGCTCTCCGAGAACCCTATGTTTCATGATAGATCGAAACACATTGAGATAAAATATCATTATATCAGATACATGGTGTAGAGGAAAGCAATACATGTGCAATACCGAGCAAATTGCAGATATCTCCATCGAGCCCCTTGCCAAGACGAAGTTTGAGTACATCTGTGAGAGAGTTGGCTTGGTGGAGAATACCTCCCTAGCTGAGAGGGAGTGTTGATGATTACAGCCAAGACAAAGTTCGAGTACTTCCGTAAGAGACTTGGTCTGGTGGAGAATGCCTCCCTAGCTGAGAGGGAGTGTTGATTATTACAGCTATGTGAGACATCCTCCAAGACACAAACTGAGTGAGTAAGCCTGAGAGAGAGCCCATGAGTTGGGTGTGCGCATGAGATGGGTGTGTAGTTCCTCTCTGAGACGAAGATGGAACATTGTGTTCCCCTGTGTAGGGAAGATGCCCATGAGCTAGGTGTGTCGTTCTCTCTGAGATGGAGATGAAACGTTGTGTGTCCCTGAGAAGGGAAGATGACCATGAGAAATATGTATCGTTTGAGATGAAACGATGTGTACCCATGTGAAGTGTGAAGGAGCCCATGTGATGGGATTATTGTTCTCCTTTGTGTAGAGATTTTAGATGATGTGATACTCCAGATGATTCTCCTATGAGACTCAGTGAGAGAGAGATCTGTTGAGTAGGACATCCCTGTGGTTGAGCACAGGTGGACGTGATCCTAGTGGCTGAGCACTAGTGAGTGTGTATCTTGATGATTCTCTTGTGAGACGTAGTGAGATAGAGATCTATTGACTTTGACGTCCCTGCAGCCGAACACGGGTGGACGTGCCCCTAGCGACTGAGCACTAGTGGGTGTGTGAGATCCCTTGCTATATTGTATAAGAGTCAGACTTACCTGTAACCCTAATTATGATGTAAAGGGTACAGGGCGGCCCCACCATAAAGTGAAAGATAATTAATGTAAACGATAATTAATATGGTAATTATTAATTATATTCCGAGTTATTGAGGTCGACCTTGTTGTGCCAATAGAAACCACTTTTGATGTGTCCAGTGTAATATAAATAAAGGTGATTTCTCCATTGAGGAAACACAACACACATGTGAGTTTGGAAATTTCAGCAAGTACTTGTTCTAGGGATGAAGTGTGCACCTCTCTTGGGCACTAGTCTTCTAGGTTTTGTGAGTACCCTTTTGTGTGCTAGGTTTTTGGTGTGGGAGGTCTTTCTCTTGAAGAATATAACAAAGGATTGGTTGGGTTTTCTTCCCTTGTTGAGAGGGGTTTCCCAGGATACTTCTTGTGTACTTGTGTATGGTATTTCTTCTTGTGATCTTGGTTACTGCAACAAATTGTTTATGGTGTAACTGCAATTGTCTATGGTTCAAGTAAAATGCTAAAATTGGAATAAACTTCATGCTTGAGCCTA
>JZKD02S0196792.1:0-22438 GCA_000966675.3 Picea glauca | reverse complement strand
CCTTGATGTCACAAGGTCCCCTTTCAATGGCCCTTTTCTCTAACACACACACCTTTTCTCCAAAGCCTTTGAATGAAGAATATCCACCATGCAGCTTGTAGAACTAAAGCAAAGCTCTCAAGAATAATCTGAAGTAGAATTTCTCCATACAAATATTAGCCTATTCAACCTTATCCTTTTCCATGAGAGATCCCTCCTTATATAAGGTGAAGGAGAGATGGATGAGGAGATTAGGATGATCCCACTAAATTAGAAAAGTGAGTAAGATCCAAACCATTCGGAGGCCACCTCATCTTCTAGAACTTTCATGAAGTTTGACTTTTCCTTAGCTTTTGGCATCGTCACACCTGGGTATATTGCAGCCTGCGGAGATGTCGCGGTCCAACTCTAGAGCAAGGGGCGACGATCAGTCATCGTCGCACCCCATGCATTTTTCAGGGTGCAATGACCTTCCTTAATATGGTTTTTGAAAAGGGAAAGACCCTTTTATATTTTCAGGGAACATGAACACATGTTGTCAGTGGATCACTGGGGTGACCAAAATAATGTGTAACATGGGATGTATAATTGTAGAGAGGCTGAAACAGTCTGGAAGCTAGATCCATGGGGTGAGCTTACGAGACTTCATAGTTTTGGAACTCCGGGTGGTCTCGTGCGTAGATAGTAAATATGCATGAAGCTCTGGACCCCTCAACAGTTGACATAGGAGGAAGAGAGTAAGTCCAATCATGATATCAGACTGTGGATGGTATTCCACCATGGAGGAAGGAACTTGAAAATAGTATGTGTGAGGTGGATCAACGTGGGCGCCACGTGACCCTCAGCCACTAAACACCCAAATAACTTTGGAGAGGTATATCTGTCGGTTCTGGACTCAGTTTTGAGCATGCAAACCATGGATGGAAAACTATGGATGAATAGAGTGTAGTAGAAATCTCGAATGAAGGATTTGATCACTTAAGGAGAACAAAATTTTGAGGCCCCATCCCTAGGAAACCCACTCAGGGGTCGGGTGTGTTACACATGGGTCAACCTCCTTTACAAACCTGAACTTTTCCTACAACCAATCCTAAAAAAAAATATCGAATGTTGTTGATTCTTTCTTCCTCAAATTGATCCTCTAGAAAAACCCCACTCATATGCACATTCTAACTAATAGTTTGCTACATGAACCCCTTTTTGTTTGTTGTAAATGGATAATTTTGAAACTATAATGTGACTCTCGAGAATTAAAAACTCAGAGTGAGATACATTGCTTATTTAAACAACTCTCAATTTTTCTATTGGAAATAATATTCTTGATTGTTGGGAACACGAACTATGGAATATCAAATCATTTATGTAATTTTTTCCAGTTTCAATATGTGCAGTGTTGAATATATTTTCAATAAACCCATGAAAATTCTCCAAACCTACAAAGTGTACATATGTTATAGAGACAAAAAGTCACAAATGCAAGAGTATTCTTCATGGTCAAAACCTTAGGCACCATATATGATAAGATAATTTTTCATCCAACACACATCTACGAGTGTCCTAGATAGGGTAGGTCATACTATGACTTATCTTGAGAAAAAAATGCCCCCATCTGCTATTGGTACATCATCTCTCCATACATCTAATTATTGAAGTGTTTGTAAGAATAAATACCAATATGTGAAAATTAGCAATCCACACTTTCAACCAGGACCTGATAATTGACTAAATTTGGTGAGCAATTATGGCTTATCAAATGTGCAACATTTTGATTGCACTCATATACTAAGATAATTCACACCTTGTCATTACAAAGAAATAAATCCATGGATTGGATCTCCATGAATGTCTTCTTGGTATCAATTTCCTCTCCACCCTTCTCAAGATCATTCAAATTCAATACCCCCCTTTAGTCTCAGACAAAAGAGTGGGTAAGAGATACCATGCTAGAAAATAAAGAAGATGCCTTGATAAATAATAATTTAATCTCATATAAGTGTGCACCATTAACATGATAAAACAAATAGAAAGGATAAGAGATAAGAGAACCATGATTTATAGTGTAGAAAACCTCATGAGGTAGAAAAATCCACCATAAACAATATTTTTTTATTGATTCCAAACCCTATTGCAATAAGCCCCCAAGACTTCTCAAGGATAAATTTCTCTGAGATTCACACAAAGGATAAATGTGATCCACACCATATTGATAATCATGATCCATAGTGATGAGTAAATACCCCAAAATAACTTCAATATATATGGCTCAATATTAAGAAGACCACTTCACGATAATAATAGAAACTCACAAAGCAAGTGACTTAGTCACCTATATTAAGAAACAAGGAGGCACATAATTACTTATTTTAAGTAACAAGAGCCACATAAATGGTCTCATTAAGTCTAATTATTCTCCATTATACATACAATAATGTCCCACTAATGATGACCTTAAATATTACACATGTTATCTTCATGAGACTAAGTGCATCAACAAATGTGACCCCTAGACAACATTACAACATATTCTAGAATTCCCCCCTAATATTGACTATGTGACTTGTTACCCCTTCCCACCTAGGGGTAACTAGAGAAGATCATGTCTCATGGCTCATAATGAAGATAATGATCCTAACGATGATGATGATCAACATGTCCACATAGAGCAACACAACAACCCCCCTCAGGTGCCTCTTTCTTCATTAGCATGGCTCATCACACTCAATCAACAAGGCTCATTGGGACATGGTCTTCTGACACATTATGAGGTACATTAGTCCTTGCTTAATATAAAGTGTCATATTTAATACACTGGGAATTTGAGTAATGATCATAGGTTGAAGTTGGATAATGAATCATAAGATCAAAAGTTGTTCTTTTTTCCTTGTTTCACCTTGGTGGCCATCCTAGGACTCCTATGATAGGTTGTTATATTATTTGCAGTGAAAAGTATATTTGAGGTGGATTGAATGGGACTGAAAGTCAAAGGTCAATATGGATCTACTGGGAAAAGCCAAAGTCAAAGTAATCCAAAACAAGTTGAAAAGGTCAACCGATAAGAGGTCAACGATGGTCGTCTCACAATCGGCTGAAGACTGAATGAAGGTCGATTGGTAGTCGACTGGTAATCTGACAGAAATTTGATTGTAACACAATCCTGAGATTTGCAGGATTTGTAGCCAATGATCTAAGTGGATCTGTAACCATTTTTGGGTACCTTTCTTTAGGGTTTTTGCTACTGTAAATCCTATAAATAAGGCATGTTGTAATCATATTAATTGAGATGTTGTAATGATTTTCATGCTAATATTGAGAAGTAGGTGTTTGGTCATTGATGCAGGAGCACCGCCAACGAAGCACAAGTGAAGGACAACTAGGTGCACTAGCACAAATTTTGAAGAAGTTTGAATTTTGAATAATGTGTATCACACAAATATTTTGAAAAGATATTGTAATTAAAGAACATATTAAATGTTGTAGATTTGGATGGTTCATGAAGACATCGGAGAATGTATTTTCTTTTAATGTAGCCAATTGCAGTACATATTCGATGTGTTCGATCTGATCTGTCTTTCATGAATATTTATTGTAATAAATATTAGTAGTTGATAGCTTTTAATTCAATAGGATAACTTTAGAGTAGTTGGAGGGAAGAACTCAAAGAGCCCTATTGTATAAGGCTTTGTATTGTTGACAAGAGAAGGTCGTTGAATACATTGTATAGGTTTCCATTGTAGTAAAGGTTGTTGGCACTCTAGTTATCAAGAGCCATCCCCATTGTAGTAGAGAGCTGAGAGCTACCGAGAAGCAGTGTATGAACATATATAATTTTCAGTTGAATGAATATAATAGAAGATCATTGTCCCAAATGTACGGTGTTGATGCATCTATCTGAATGAGTGAATGGTAGACTTTCTGTTTATTTTCAATTCTCTTTTGTTTATTTTTCTTGAATTCATGCATGCATTTACAGGGTTAGATGTATGAATCTATGAGATTTTGAATAAGTTTCAATTGTTTCTCTTCTACGAGCGAATGCAAGTGTGCATAGTGTCCGCAAGGAGTGCATTGACAATGTCTGTTTCGACTCATAAGCTCATAAGATATAGCGTAAACCTTATGCATGCAAAGAGTGCATAATGTCCTCCAAGTATGTGTCAACAGAGTCCATCTTGACTCAGAAAGTTCTGGAGAGATAATCTGAGAGAGTTTATCTGGAAGGAGTGTGTGATCGAGTCTTCTGACTCAAAAGATAGATGGGAGTAGCTGAAGTTTCCCATAGAGTGGATGGATTTCAGAGGAGAACCTGTTGCAGGTGTGCATAGGCTGAAGTTCAACTAAGTGTCGATAGAAATATCCCAAAGGAGTAAGTCCAGGAGGGAGAATGATGATAAATCATCTAAAGAAGGAGTCCTTTAATATTTCTCTGATTTTAGCACAAGTAGAGATCCGTCTAGGAGGGATCATAATCATTCTAGACTGTCAGATCTATGAGGAGTTGCACGAAGGTCAATCATAAGGTATTTAAGAAATCGAAGGTCGAGACACTTCGAAGTATTGGAAGGTGAGATCGTCGGAGACATGAATCTATGAGGTGAACCTTAACCCTTGGTTGTGAGGGGACACACGATAGAAAATTGAAGAATCTAGGAATTAGATATTCAGAGGAGGAAAGGGTGGATTAAATGAAGTTTCGCGAAGTCGCGAAGCCCGAAACATAGTTGGACCACCAGATCCAGGGAGACACGTGGCAGAGACCCATGAGTTTGGGGAAATTTGTTTCAAAAAGGAACATAGGAGGATATTGTAGAATCACAAAAGCCTAGAGTGGTGAAGGGTTGAACCGTGGTCACATAGCGGAGAAAGGGTCTAGTGCAATACTAGTACTCACGAATCGGTGTCTCTAAGCATTATAAAGAATATGTGTAAGTGATCTGAACTTACACACAACATCAAGGGGACCTGTATGAGTGTGAAAATTTCTCAGGGTCAATTGAAGGCCCGAAGAACAAGTTTGGTTCAGGGATTTTGAAGATCCAAGGCCGGGAGGTCGTAGAATCCCCAGGANTCATCTCTCCATACATCTAATTATTGAAGTGTTTGTAAGAATAAATACCAATATGTGAAAATTAGCAATCCACACTTTCAACCAGGACCTGATAATTGACTAAATTTGGTGAGCAATTATGGCTTATCAAATGTGCAACATTTTGATTGCACTCATATACTAAGATAATTCACACCTTGTCATTACAAAGAAATAAATCCATGGATTGGATCTCCATGAATGTCTTCTTGGTATCAATTTCCTCTCCACCCTTCTCAAGATCATTCAAATTCAATACCCCCCTTTAGTCTCAGACAAAAGAGTGGGTAAGAGATACCATGCTAGAAAATAAAGAAGATGCCTTGATAAATAATAATTTAATCTCATATAAGTGTGCACCATTAACATGATAAAACAAATAGAAAGGATAAGAGATAAGAGAACCATGATTTATAGTGTAGAAAACCTCATGAGGTAGAAAAATCCACCATAAACAATATTTTTTTATTGATTCCAAACCCTATTGCAATAAGCCCCCAAGACTTCTCAAGGATAAATTTCTCTGAGATTCACACAAAGGATAAATGTGATCCACACCATATTGATAATCATGATCCATAGTGATGAGTAAATACCCCAAAATAACTTCAATATATATGGCTCAATATTAAGAAGACCACTTCACGATAATAATAGAAACTCACAAAGCAAGTGACTTAGTCACCTATATTAAGAAACAAGGAGGCACATAATTACTTATTTTAAGTAACAAGAGCCACATAAATGGTCTCATTAAGTCTAATTATTCTCCATTATACATACAATAATGTCCCACTAATGATGACCTTAAATATTACACATGTTATCTTCATGAGACTAAGTGCATCAACAAATGTGACCCCTAGACAACATTACAACATATTCTAGAATTCCCCCCTAATATTGACTATGTGACTTGTTACCCCTTCCCACCTAGGGGTAACTAGAGAAGATCATGTCTCATGGCTCATAATGAAGATAATGATCCTAACGATGATGATGATCAACATGTCCACATAGAGCAACACAACAACCCCCCTCAGGTGCCTCTTTCTTCATTAGCATGGCTCATCACACTCAATCAACAAGGCTCATTGGGACATGGTCTTCTGACACATTATGAGGTACATTAGTCCTTGCTTAATATAAAGTGTCATATTTAATACACTGGGAATTTGAGTAATGATCATAGGTTGAAGTTGGATAATGAATCATAAGATCAAAAGTTGTTCTTTTTTCCTTGTTTCACCTTGGTGGCCATCCTAGGACTCCTATGATAGGTTGTTATATTATTTGCAGTGAAAAGTATATTTGAGGTGGATTGAATGGGACTGAAAGTCAAAGGTCAATATGGATCTACTGGGAAAAGCCAAAGTCAAAGTAATCCAAAACAAGTTGAAAAGGTCAACCGATAAGAGGTCAACGATGGTCGTCTCACAATCGGCTGAAGACTGAATGAAGGTCGATTGGTAGTCGACTGGTAATCTGACAGAAATTTGATTGTAACACAATCCTGAGATTTGCAGGATTTGTAGCCAATGATCTAAGTGGATCTGTAACCATTTTTGGGTACCTTTCTTTAGGGTTTTTGCTACTGTAAATCCTATAAATAAGGCATGTTGTAATCATATTAATTGAGATGTTGTAATGATTTTCATGCTAATATTGAGAAGTAGGTGTTTGGTCATTGATGCAGGAGCACCGCCAACGAAGCACAAGTGAAGGACAACTAGGTGCACTAGCACAAATTTTGAAGAAGTTTGAATTTTGAATAATGTGTATCACACAAATATTTTGAAAAGATATTGTAATTAAAGAACATATTAAATGTTGTAGATTTGGATGGTTCATGAAGACATCGGAGAATGTATTTTCTTTTAATGTAGCCAATTGCAGTACATATTCGATGTGTTCGATCTGATCTGTCTTTCATGAATATTTATTGTAATAAATATTAGTAGTTGATAGCTTTTAATTCAATAGGATAACTTTAGAGTAGTTGGAGGGAAGAACTCAAAGAGCCCTATTGTATAAGGCTTTGTATTGTTGACAAGAGAAGGTCGTTGAATACATTGTATAGGTTTCCATTGTAGTAAAGGTTGTTGGCACTCTAGTTATCAAGAGCCATCCCCATTGTAGTAGAGAGCTGAGAGCTACCGAGAAGCAGTGTATGAACATATATAATTTTCAGTTGAATGAATATAATAGAAGATCATTGTCCCAAATGTACGGTGTTGATGCATCTATCTGAATGAGTGAATGGTAGACTTTCTGTTTATTTTCAATTCTCTTTTGTTTATTTTTCTTGAATTCATGCATGCATTTACAGGGTTAGATGTATGAATCTATGAGATTTTGAATAAGTTTCAATTATTTCTCTTCTACGAGTGAATGAAAGTGTGCATAGTGTCCGCAAGGAGTGCATTGACAGTGTCTGTTTCGACTCATAAGCTCATAAGATATAGTGTAAACCTTATGCATGCAAAGAGTGCATAACGTCCTCCAAGTATGTGTCAACAGAGTCCATCTTGACTCAGAAAGTTCTGGAGAGATAATCTGAGAGAGTTTATCTGCAAGGAGTGTGTGATCGAGTCTTCTGACTCAAAAGATAGATGGGAGTAGCTGAAGTTTCCCATAGAGTGGATGGATTTCAGAGGAGAACCTGTTGCAGGTGTGCATAGGATGAAGTTCAACTAAGTGTCGATAGAAATATCCCAAAGGAGTAAGTCCAGGAGGGAGAATGATGATAAATCATCTAAGGAAGGAGTCGTTTAATATTTCTCTGATTTTAGCACAAGTAGAGATCCATCTAGGAGGGATCATAATCATTCTAGACTGTCAGATCTATGAGGAGTTGCACGAAGGTCAATCATAAGGTATTTAAGAAATTGAAGGTCGAGACACTTCGAAGTATTGGAAGGTGAGATCGTCGGAGACATGAATCTATGAGGTGAACCTTAACCCTTGGTTGTGAGGGGACACACGATAGAAAATTGGAGAATCTAGGAATTAGATATTCAGAGGAGGAAAGGGTGGATTAAACGAAGTTTCGCGAAGTCGCGAAGCCCGAAACATAGTTGGACCACCAGATCCAGGGAGACACGTGGCAGAGACCCATGATTTTGGGGAAATTTGTTTCAAAAAGGAACATAGGAGGATATTGTAGAATCACCAAAGCCTAGAGTGGCGAAGGGTTGAACCGTGGTCACATAGCGGTACTAGTACTCACGAATCAGTGTCTCTAAGCATTAGAAAGAATATGTGTAAGTGATCTGAACTTACACACAACATCAAGGGGACCTGTATGAGTGTGAAAATTTCTCAGGGTCAGTTGAAGGCCCGAAGAACAAGTTTGGTTCAGGGATTTTGAAGATCCAAGGCCGGGAGGTCGTAGAATCCCCAGGAGAGAAGGGGGTTGTGTACACCAAAGTGGTATTAGAGAAGATACATAATTGACTTTGTAGATAAAGGAGATAGAGAAGTAGGATTGTATCATCGAGTGGTATCAGATACATCAACACAATGCCACTTAGGAGATGTGTGGAGCCTCTCGTAGAAAATAGAGCTATGGAAAGGGAGATGAGAGAACTGCATGCAAGGCTAGATGCCATGGAAAAAACACAGAGAAGAGCATCTGATGCTAGAGATGTCAATGATGCAAAAAACGAATAAGTGGAAGTCGAAGAAGCTGTAGCAGAGGATGTTGTGAAACAACACTTACTGAAAGAGGTTGTTAAGTTGGGAGCTAGAGTAAATATAGATATCCCAATGTATGAGGGTAATTTGGACGTCGAAGGATTGCTTGATTGGATATGAGAAATGGACAAGTATTTCGACTATGAATATGTCGATGAAGAGAAAAAGGTAAAACATGCCATCACCAAGTTGAAAGGACATGCAACATTATGGTGGGATGAACTGTAGGTTGACAGGAGAAGTAAAGGCAAACAAAAGATTAAGAGTTGGGATTGAATGGTAGCCAAGATAAAGAAGAAATTCATATCTAAGGACTACTAGATAAATCTGTTTAGGAGGTCACAAAACATGAGAAAGAAAGGTATGACTGTGAAGGAGTACACAGAGCAGTTCTACAAACTGAACATCAAGGCTGGACAAAAAGAGAGAGACGAGGGAAAATTTGCCAGGTACATTAATGGCCTAAGATATGAAATCCAGGATGAGATCAACATGATGAGAGTAAAGATAGTAGTGGATGTGTATCAGATTGCGCTGAAATCATAGGATAATTTGGCTAGGAAACCGAGTCAACAAAACAAAGGTAGAATCTTAAACATAGACAAAGGAGTTGCCCATGACAATACAAAAAAGCTCAAAAGTGAGCAGAGAAACCACATAATCACTATGAGAGAGGAGGAATTTCCCGAGGAAGGCAGAGTGGTGGTAGAAACTCTTTTCCTAGAGGAAGAGGAAGAGGTAGAGGAGGTGAGATAAAGTGTTATGCTCGTGGAAAGGTAGGACACGTGTCTTGGGAATGTCCTGAGAGAAAGAAAGAAGGGGGTGAAGCTCAAATTTTGGAGGCGCAAAAGTGAGATTTCGAGGAAGAAGGAGAAGAATATGGGATATATTTGATGATGAATAAAGTTCTCTTAAATCCAGAGCGAGAAGTTGAAAAGCAGGTATAGAGGAACAACTTGTTCAGGACAACTTGCAAGACTAAAGACATAGTATGCAAGGTGATAATTGATAGTGGGAGCACTGATAACTTAGTATCCACAAAGATGGTGGAGAAGTTAGAGCTAGAGATGAATGTAAATTCAACACCATATAAAGTCTCATGGTTGCAGAATGGTCATCAGGTAATAGTCTCTAAACAATGGCTAGTTGAATTTAAGATAGGAGGATATAGAGATAAAATTATATGTGATGTGATTCCCATGGATGTATGTCATGTTTTGTTTGGAATACCATGGCAGTATGACAGGAATTCCATTCATGATGGGAGAATAAATACTTACACCTTGGAGAAGAATGGTAGGACACACATGTTACTGCCAATTGAACAGAAGAAAGTGAAGGATGAAGCTAGCACAAGCATATTTCTCATGAGTGGGAAGGAACTCCTGAGTGAAGTTAAGAAAGGACAAGAGATGCAGTTCATTGTAGTGAGGAAGCCAAAATTTGTCCTTACGAGTACTTCTATAGGGGATTTTCTTGAGGAAATTCAGGAACTGTTAGAGAATTTTGCTAACATAGTAGTGGATGAGTTGCCAAGCTCATTACCACCTATCAGAAGTATCAACCATCACATTGACTTGATACCGGGAGAAATCCTACCAAACAAAGTAGTGTACATGTTAACACCTCAAGAGAATGAGGAGGTGAAAAGAGAGGTTCAGGATCTGTTAGACAAAGGTTTGGTCAGGGAAATCTTGAGTCCATATGTGGTACCAACTGTGTTGAGTCCAAAGAAGGATGGAGAATGGAGAATGTGTATAGACTCAAGGGCCATAAATAATATCACCATTAGGTACATATTTCCATTGTCGAGGATGGATGAATTGATGGACTGTTTAAGTAGAGCAAACTATTTTTCAAAAATAGATTTGAAAAGTGTATATCACTAGATAAGGATGAGAGAAGGTGATGAGTGGAAAACAAACTTTAAGATAAACGAGGGATTGTATGAATGGCTTGTTATGTCGTTTGTCTTAAAAAATGCCCCGAGTACTTTTATGAGATTGATGAATGAAGTGTTGAAATATTTTATTGGCAAGTTTGTGATTGTATATTTGGATGATATATTGGTCTTCAGTAAAACTGAAGAAGAGCATCTGAGGCACTTAGCATTAGTGATGAAGAGGTTATAGTGGGAGAAGTTGTTGATCAATTTAAGGAAGTCCTCTTTCATGAAGACAAAGCTCATTTATTTTGGGTTTGTGATCTCTTCGATTGAATTGAAGATGGATCTCGAGAAGGTGAAAGAAATTAGAGAATGGTCGTCTCTAAGGAGTATGTTTGAGGTAAGAAGCTTCCATGGATTAGCAAGTTTTTACCAAAAGTTCATCGTAGATTTTAGTGAGACCGGCACACAAATGATGGACACAGTGAAGAAAAGACATAAGTCTTTCAAATGGACATAAGAGGTTGAGAAGAGATTCAACATATTGAAGGAGAAGTTAATGGAACAACTGATTTTGGTATTGCCGGATTTCAGAAAGACATTTTAGGTGAGATGTGATGTGAGTGGAGTTGCAATTGGAGTGGTCTTAAGCCAAGATAATAGACCTGTTGCGTACTTCAATGAGAAGCTGAATGATGCTAAGATAAAGTAATCCACATATGATAAAGAGTTATATGCCATAATTCAATCCTTGAAGAAATGGAGACACTATCTTGTTCTGAAGGATTTTGTTTTGTATAGCGATAATCAAGCTTTACAATTCATAACCAGACAAGAGTATTTAAACCAAAGACATGCCAAGTGGATAGAGTTTATGAAAAATTTAACTTTTCTCATTAAACGTATTTATGGTAATGCTAACAAGGTTGTTGATGTGTTGAGCAGGAGATGTCTAATTCTGCAGGAATTTCAATTGAAGTCCTTGGGGTTTGACCACCTTAAGTAAATGTATCATAGTGGTCCAGATTTCAAGGAAGCATATGAAGCATGTGAGAATCATGTGCTTAGAGACAGAATCCAGTGGGATGAATATATGATTCAGTATGGGTTGTTGTTCAAGGGGTGTCAGTTGTGCATACCAAAGTGTTCGACGAGGGAGAATTTGTTGAAGGAAAAGCATAGTGGAGGTCTAGCCAGACATTTCAGCCATGAAAAAATGTTTTCTCAGTTGAACGGTTTGTATTATTGGCCAGGTTTGAGAGCATAAGTGAAAAGGTTTGTAAAAAAATGTAATATTTTCTAGTATTCCAAGGAAAGAAGCATAATACTGGGTTGTATCAACCATTTCCCATTCTAGAGAGGCCTTGGGATGCAATAAGCATGGATTTTGTGTTGGGATTTCCAAGGACACAAAGAGGAAGTGATTCCATATTTGTGGTAGTGGACGGATTTTCAAATATGGTGCATTTTATCCCATGCCAGAAAACTAGTGATGCAACGCACGTTGCTAATTTTTTTTTCAAAGAAGTTGTAAGACTCCATGGATTTCCCATGAGTATTGTTTCAGATAGGGATACCAAATTTGTTGGTCATTTCTGGAGAAGATTGTGGAAGAAACTGGGAACAAAACTATCCTTTAGTTCTGCATATCACCCTCAAATAGATGGACAGACTAAGGTGGTAAAATGAAGTTTAGGAGATTTGTTGAGGAGTTTGGTCACTGAACACCATAGCCAGTGGGATCATATTCTAGCACAAGCCGAGTTTTCATATAATGACCCAGTGAACAAGAGTATCAGAAAAGTCCATTTCAAATAGTGTATGGAATGAATTCGAGAGGAGTGTCATAGTTAAGAGATCTGGAGTATATTGAATTTAGGAGAGTTGGAGCCGAAGACTTTGCTGCAGAAATGCAGGAACTTCATAATCAAATCAAGGAGCAGTTAAAGAAGAGAAACAATGAATACAAACACAAAGTTGATCAACATAGGAGGAAACTTGAATTTGAAGTTGGAGATCAAGTTATAGCACATCTTAGGAAAGAAAGATTCCCAAGGGGAACATATAATAAGATAAAGTTGAAAAATATAGGATCGTGCAAAATCCTGAGAAAATTTGGTGAGAATGCTTATGAGATAGAATTGCTAGAAGATGTGGGTATATCACCCATATTCAACATTGCAGACCTGTATCCTTACAGGAAAGATGGAGCCGGAGGACTTAAATATCAGAAGGAGATCCAATGGGATAAAAATATGCATGTAGCAGAGAAGTCACAGATGGAGCAAATTGTAGATCGACGAATTGGTAAGAAGCCTAGAAGGAAGACATATTTTGAATATTTGGTAAAGTGGAAAGGACGACCAGTAGAAGATGTCAATGGGGTAACCAAAGTGGATATCTAGAAGCATGAAAGATCAGTGTAGGAGCTCATGGACATGAGTCCATGAATTTTTCATCTAGAGGAGTATGATGCAGGATCATCGCCAGTGAAGCACAAGCAGAGGACATCTCGGTGCACTAGCGCAAATTTTGAAGAACTTTGAATTTTGAATAATGTGTATCACACAAATATTTTGAAAAGAGATTGTAATTAAAGAACATATTAAATGTTGTAGAGCTGGATGGTTCATGAAGACATCAAAGAATGCATTTTATTTTAATGTAGCCAAGTGTAGTATAGATTCGATGTGTTTGATCTGATCTGTCTGTCACGAATATTTATTGTAATAAATGTTAGTAGTTGATATCTTTTATTTCGATCTGATAGATTCATATTAGTTGGAGGGAAGAACTCAAAGAGCCCTCTTGCATAAGTCTTTGTACTGCTGCCGAGAGAAGCCTGTTGAATCTATTGTATAGGTTTCCATTGTAGTAAAGGTTGTTGGCACTCTAGTTATCAAGAGCCATCGCCATTGTAGTAGAGATATAAGANGAATGGTAGACTTTCTGTTTATTTTCAATTCTCTTTTGTTTATTTTTCTTGAATTCATGCATGCATTTACAGGGTTAGATGTATGAATCTATGAGATTTTGAATAAGTTTCAATTATTTCTCTTCTACGAGTGAATGAAAGTGTGCATAGTGTCCGCAAGGAGTGCATTGACAGTGTCTGTTTCGACTCATAAGCTCATAAGATATAGTGTAAACCTTATGCATGCAAAGAGTGCATAACGTCCTCCAAGTATGTGTCAACAGAGTCCATCTTGACTCAGAAAGTTCTGGAGAGATAATCTGAGAGAGTTTATCTGCAAGGAGTGTGTGATCGAGTCTTCTGACTCAAAAGATAGATGGGAGTAGCTGAAGTTTCCCATAGAGTGGATGGATTTCAGAGGAGAACCTGTTGCAGGTGTGCATAGGATGAAGTTCAACTAAGTGTCGATAGAAATATCCCAAAGGAGTAAGTCCAGGAGGGAGAATGATGATAAATCATCTAAGGAAGGAGTCGTTTAATATTTCTCTGATTTTAGCACAAGTAGAGATCCATCTAGGAGGGATCATAATCATTCTAGACTGTCAGATCTATGAGGAGTTGCACGAAGGTCAATCATAAGGTATTTAAGAAATTGAAGGTCGAGACACTTCGAAGTATTGGAAGGTGAGATCGTCGGAGACATGAATCTATGAGGTGAACCTTAACCCTTGGTTGTGAGGGGACACACGATAGAAAATTGGAGAATCTAGGAATTAGATATTCAGAGGAGGAAAGGGTGGATTAAACGAAGTTTCGCGAAGTCGCGAAGCCCGAAACATAGTTGGACCACCAGATCCAGGGAGACACGTGGCAGAGACCCATGATTTTGGGGAAATTTGTTTCAAAAAGGAACATAGGAGGATATTGTAGAATCACCAAAGCCTAGAGTGGCGAAGGGTTGAACCGTGGTCACATAGCGGTACTAGTACTCACGAATCAGTGTCTCTAAGCATTAGAAAGAATATGTGTAAGTGATCTGAACTTACACACAACATCAAGGGGACCTGTATGAGTGTGAAAATTTCTCAGGGTCAGTTGAAGGCCCGAAGAACAAGTTTGGTTCAGGGATTTTGAAGATCCAAGGCCGGGAGGTCGTAGAATCCCCAGGAGAGAAGGGGGTTGTGTACACCAAAGTGGTATTAGAGAAGATACATAATTGACTTTGTAGATAAAGGAGATAGAGAAGTAGGATTGTATCATCGAGTGGTATCAGATACATCAACACAATGCCACTTAGGAGATGTGTGGAGCCTCTCGTAGAAAATAGAGCTATGGAAAGGGAGATGAGAGAACTGCATGCAAGGCTAGATGCCATGGAAAAAACACAGAGAAGAGCATCTGATGCTAGAGATGTCAATGATGCAAAAAACGAATAAGTGGAAGTCGAAGAAGCTGTAGCAGAGGATGTTGTGAAACAACACTTACTGAAAGAGGTTGTTAAGTTGGGAGCTAGAGTAAATATAGATATCCCAATGTATGAGGGTAATTTGGACGTCGAAGGATTGCTTGATTGGATATGAGAAATGGACAAGTATTTCGACTATGAATATGTCGATGAAGAGAAAAAGGTAAAACATGCCATCACCAAGTTGAAAGGACATGCAACATTATGGTGGGATGAACTGTAGGTTGACAGGAGAAGTAAAGGCAAACAAAAGATTAAGAGTTGGGATTGAATGGTAGCCAAGATAAAGAAGAAATTCATATCTAAGGACTACTAGATAAATCTGTTTAGGAGGTCACAAAACATGAGAAAGAAAGGTATGACTGTGAAGGAGTACACAGAGCAGTTCTACAAACTGAACATCAAGGCTGGACAAAAAGAGAGAGACGAGGGAAAATTTGCCAGGTACATTAATGGCCTAAGATATGAAATCCAGGATGAGATCAACATGATGAGAGTAAAGATAGTAGTGGATGTGTATCAGATTGCGCTGAAATCATAGGATAATTTGGCTAGGAAACCGAGTCAACAAAACAAAGGTAGAATCTTAAACATAGACAAAGGAGTTGCCCATGACAATACAAAAAAGCTCAAAAGTGAGCAGAGAAACCACATAATCACTATGAGAGAGGAGGAATTTCCCGAGGAAGGCAGAGTGGTGGTAGAAACTCTTTTCCTAGAGGAAGAGGAAGAGGTAGAGGAGGTGAGATAAAGTGTTATGCTCGTGGAAAGGTAGGACACGTGTCTTGGGAATGTCCTGAGAGAAAGAAAGAAGGGGGTGAAGCTCAAATTTTGGAGGCGCAAAAGTGAGATTTCGAGGAAGAAGGAGAAGAATATGGGATATATTTGATGATGAATAAAGTTCTCTTAAATCCAGAGCGAGAAGTTGAAAAGCAGGTATAGAGGAACAACTTGTTCAGGACAACTTGCAAGACTAAAGACATAGTATGCAAGGTGATAATTGATAGTGGGAGCACTGATAACTTAGTATCCACAAAGATGGTGGAGAAGTTAGAGCTAGAGATGAATGTAAATTCAACACCATATAAAGTCTCATGGTTGCAGAATGGTCATCAGGTAATAGTCTCTAAACAATGGCTAGTTGAATTTAAGATAGGAGGATATAGAGATAAAATTATATGTGATGTGATTCCCATGGATGTATGTCATGTTTTGTTTGGAATACCATGGCAGTATGACAGGAATTCCATTCATGATGGGAGAATAAATACTTACACCTTGGAGAAGAATGGTAGGACACACATGTTACTGCCAATTGAACAGAAGAAAGTGAAGGATGAAGCTAGCACAAGCATATTTCTCATGAGTGGGAAGGAACTCCTGAGTGAAGTTAAGAAAGGACAAGAGATGCAGTTCATTGTAGTGAGGAAGCCAAAATTTGTCCTTACGAGTACTTCTATAGGGGATTTTCTTGAGGAAATTCAGGAACTGTTAGAGAATTTTGCTAACATAGTAGTGGATGAGTTGCCAAGCTCATTACCACCTATCAGAAGTATCAACCATCACATTGACTTGATACCGGGAGAAATCCTACCAAACAAAGTAGTGTACATGTTAACACCTCAAGAGAATGAGGAGGTGAAAAGAGAGGTTCAGGATCTGTTAGACAAAGGTTTGGTCAGGGAAATCTTGAGTCCATATGTGGTACCAACTGTGTTGAGTCCAAAGAAGGATGGAGAATGGAGAATGTGTATAGACTCAAGGGCCATAAATAATATCACCATTAGGTACATATTTCCATTGTCGAGGATGGATGAATTGATGGACTGTTTAAGTAGAGCAAACTATTTTTCAAAAATAGATTTGAAAAGTGTATATCACTAGATAAGGATGAGAGAAGGTGATGAGTGGAAAACAAACTTTAAGATAAACGAGGGATTGTATGAATGGCTTGTTATGTCGTTTGTCTTAAAAAATGCCCCGAGTACTTTTATGAGATTGATGAATGAAGTGTTGAAATATTTTATTGGCAAGTTTGTGATTGTATATCTGGATGATATATTGGTCTTCAGTAAAACTGAAGAAGAGCATCTGAGGCGCTTAGCATTAGTGATGAAGAGGTTATAGTGGGAGAATTTGTTGATCAATTTAAGGAAGTCCTCTTTCATGAAGACAAAGCTCATTTATTTTGGGTTTGTGATCTCTTCGATTGAATTGAAGATGGATCTCGAGAAGGTGAAAGAAATCAGAGAATGGTCGTCTCTAAGGAGTATGTTTGAGGTAAGAAGCTTCCATGGATTAGCAAGTTTTTACCAAAAGTTCATCGTAGATTTTAGTGAGATCGGCACACAAATGATGGACACAGTGAAGAAAAGACATAAGTCTTTCAAATGGACATAAGAGGTTGAGAAGAGATTCAACATATTGAAGGAGAAGTTAATGGAACAACTGATTATGGTATTGCCGGATTTCAGAAAGACATTTTAGGTGAGATGTGATGTGAGTGGAGTTGCAATTGGAGTGGTCTTAAGCCAAGATAATAGACCTGTTGCGTACTTCAATGAGAAGCTGAATGATGCTAAGATAAAGTAATCCACATATGATAAAGAGTTATATGCCATAATTCAATCCTTGAAGAAATGGAGACACTATCTTGTTCTGAAGGATTTTGTTTTGTATAGCGATAATCAAGCTTTACAATTCATAACCAGACAAGAGTATTTAAACCAAAGACATGCCAAGTGGATAGAGTTTATGAAAAATTTAACTTTTCTCATTAAACGTATTTATGGTAATGCTAACAAGGTTGTTGATGTGTTGAGCAGGAGATGTCTAATTCTGCAGGAATTTCAATTGAAGTCCTTGGGGTTTGACCACCTTAAGTAAATGTATCATAGTGGTCCAGATTTCAAGGAAGCATATGAAGCATGTGAGAATCATGTGCTTAGAGACAGAATCCAGTGGGATGAATATATGATTCAGTATGGGTTGTTGTTCAAGGGGTGTCAGTTGTGCATACCAAAGTGTTCGACGAGGGAGAATTTGTTGAAGGAAAAGCATAGTGGAGGTCTAGCCAGACATTTCAGCCATGAAAAAATGTTTTCTCAGTTGAACGGTTTGTATTATTGGCCAGGTTTGAGAGCATAAGTGAAAAGGTTTGTAAAAAAATGTAATATTTTCTAGTATTCCAAGGAAAGAAGCATAATACTGGGTTGTATCAACCATTTCCCATTCTAGAGAGGCCTTGGGATGCAATAAGCATGGATTTTGTGTTGGGATTTCCAAGGACACAAAGAGGAAGTGATTCCATATTTGTGGTAGTGGACGGATTTTCAAATATGGTGCATTTTATCCCATGCCAGAAAACTAGTGATGCAACGCACGTTGCTAATTTTTTTTTCAAAGAAGTTGTAAGACTCCATGGATTTCCCATGAGTATTGTTTCAGATAGGGATACCAAATTTGTTGGTCATTTCTGGAGAAGATTGTGGAAGAAACTGGGAACAAAACTATCCTTTAGTTCTGCATATCACCCTCAAATAGATGGACAGACTAAGGTGGTAAAATGAAGTTTAGGAGATTTGTTGAGGAGTTTGGTCACTGAACACCATAGCCAGTGGGATCATATTCTAGCACAAGCCGAGTTTTCATATAATGACCCAGTGAACAAGAGTATCAGAAAAGTCCATTTCAAATAGTGTATGGAATGAATTCGAGAGGAGTGTCATAGTTAAGAGATCTGGAGTATATTGAATTTAGGAGAGTTGGAGCCGAAGACTTTGCTGCAGAAATGCAGGAACTTCATAATCAAATCAAGGAGCAGTTAAAGAAGAGAAACAATGAATACAAACACAAAGTTGATCAACATAGGAGGAAACTTGAATTTGAAGTTGGAGATCAAGTTATAGCACATCTTAGGAAAGAAAGATTCCCAAGGGGAACATATAATAAGATAAAGTTGAAAAATATAGGATCGTGCAAAATCCTGAGAAAATTTGGTGAGAATGCTTATGAGATAGAATTGCTAGAAGATGTGGGTATATCACCCATATTCAACATTGCAGACCTGTATCCTTACAGGAAAGATGGAGCCGGAGGACTTAAATATCAGAAGGAGATCCAATGGGATAAAAATATGCATGTAGCAGAGAAGTCACAGATGGAGCAAATTGTAGATCGACGAATTGGTAAGAAGCCTAGAAGGAAGACATATTTTGAATATTTGGTAAAGTGGAAAGGACGACCAGTAGAAGATGTCAATGGGGTAACCAAAGTGGATATCTAGAAGCATGAAAGATCAGTGTAGGAGCTCATGGACATGAGTCCATGAATTTTTCATCTAGAGGAGTATGATGCAGGATCATCGCCAGTGAAGCACAAGCAGAGGACATCTCGGTGCACTAGCGCAAATTTTGAAGAACTTTGAATTTTGAATAATGTGTATCACACAAATATTTTGAAAAGAGATTGTAATTAAAGAACATATTAAATGTTGTAGAGCTGGATGGTTCATGAAGACATCAAAGAATGCATTTTATTTTAATGTAGCCAAGTGTAGTATAGATTCGATGTGTTTGATCTGATCTGTCTGTCACGAATATTTATTGTAATAAATGTTAGTAGTTGATATCTTTTATTTCGATCTGATAGATTCATATTAGTTGGAGGGAAGAACTCAAAGAGCCCTCTTGCATAAGTCTTTGTACTGCTGCCGAGAGAAGCCTGTTGAATCTATTGTATAGGTTTCCATTGTAGTAAAGGTTGTTGGCACTCTAGTTATCAAGAGCCATCGCCATTGTAGTAGAGATATAAGARCTACCAAGAAGCAGTGTATGAACATATATAATTTTCAGTTGAATGAATATAACAGAAGAGCATTGTCCCAAATGTATGGTGTTGATGCATCTATYTGAATGATTGAATGGTATACTTTTTGTTTATTTTCAATGCTCTATTGTTTCTTGTTCTTGAATTCATGCATGCATTTACATGGCTAGATGTATGAATCTATGAGATTTTGAATAARTTTCAATTGTTTCTCTTCTACRAATGAATGCAAGTGTGCATAGTGTCTGCAAGGAGTGCGTTGACAGAGTCTGTTTCAACTCGTAAGCTCAGAAGAGATAACATAAACCTTATGTGTGCAAAGAGTGCATAGCATTTGCCAAGTGTGCGTCGACAGAGTCCATCTTGAATCAGAAAGTTCTGAAGAGATAATATGAGAGATTTTATCCACAAGGAGTGCGTGATTGAGTCTTCTAACTCAGAAGATAGAGGGGAGTAGCTGAAGTTGCCCACAGAGTGGCTGGATTTCATAGGAGAATATGTCGCAGGGCGTACATAGGCTGAAGTTTGACTAAGTGTCGACATGAGTATCCCAAAGGAGTAATTTCAGGAGGGAGAATGATGAGAAATTGTCTAAGGAAGGAGTCCTTTGAGATTTCTCTGATTTTAGCACAAGAAAATATCCATCCAAGAGGGATCAAAATCATTCTAGACCGTCAGATCTAGGAGGAGTTGTGCGAAGGTCATTCATAAGGTATTTCAGAAATCAGAGTTCGGGACACTTCGAAGTATTGGAAGGTGAGATCGTCGAAGATGTGAATCTGCGAGGTGAACCTTAACTGTTGGCTGCAAGGGGACACATGGCAGAAGATTGGAGAATATAGGAATCATAGATTCAGAGGAAGTAAGGGTGGATTAAACAAAGTTTCACGAAGTTGTGAAGCCCAAAACATAGTTGGACCATCAGATACAGGGATACATGTGGTAGAGACCCGTGAATTCGGGGAAAACTGTTTCAGAAAGGAACATATGAGGAGATTGCAGAATTGTTGGAATCCGAAGTGGTGAAGAGTTGACCCAAGGTCATATCCCATGGTCACATAACATAGAAAGGGTCTAGCGCAAGACTAGTACTCACGAATCGGTGTCGCTAATCATCATAAAGCGGATTTGTAAGTGATCTTAAATTACACATGGCATCAAGGGGACCTGTGTGAGTGTGAAAATCGCTCAGGGTCAGTTGAAGGCCCAAAGAACCAGTTCATCTTGGGGAGTTTTAAGATCCAAGGATGAGAGGTTGCAGAATCTACAGGAGAGAAGGGGGTTGTGTACACCCGTCATGTATATGTTGTTGGACAACTGAGANAATGAATGCAAGTGTGCATAGTGTCTGCAAGGAGTGCGTTGACAGAGTCTGTTTCAACTCGTAAGCTCAGAAGAGATAACATAAACCTTATGTGTGCAAAGAGTGCATAGCATTTTCCAAGTGTGCGTCGACAGAGTCCATCTTGAATTAGAAAGTTCTGAAGAGATAATATGAAAGATTTTATCCACAAGGAGTGCGTGATCGAGTCTTCTAACTCAGAAGATAGAGGGGAGTAGCTGAAGTTGCCCACAGAGTGGCTGGATTTCATAGGAGAATATGTCGCAGGGCGTACATAGGCTGAAGTTTGACTAAGTGTCGACATGAGTATCCCAAAGGAGTAATTTCAGGAGGGAGAATGATGAGAAATTGTCTAAGGAAGGAGTCCTTTGAGATTTCTCTGATTTTAGCACAAGAAAATATCCATCCAAGAGGGATCAAAATCATTCTAGACCGTCAGATCTAGGAGGAGTTGTGCGAAGGTCATTCATAAGGTATTTCAGAAATCAGAGTTCGGGACACTTCGAAGTATTGGAAGGTGAGATCGTCGAAGATGTGAATCTGCGAGGTGAACCTTAACTGTTGGCTGCAAGGGGACACATGGCAGAAGATTGGAGAATCTAGGAATCAAAGATTCAGAGGAAGTAAGGGTGGATTAAACAAAGTTTCACGAAGTTGTGAAGCCCAAAACATAGTTGGACCGTCAGATACAGGGATGCATGTGGTAGAGACCCGTGAATTTGAGGAAAACTGTTTAAGAAAGGAACATAAGAGGAGATTGCAGAATTGTTGGAATCCGAAGTGGTGAAGAGTTGACCCGAGGTCATATCCCATGGTCACATAACATAGAAAGGGTCTAGCGCAAGACTAGTACTCACGAATCGGTGTCGCTAATCATCATAAAGTGGAGTTGTAAGTGATCTTAAATTACACATGGCATCAAGGGGACCTGTGTGAGTGTGAAAATCGCTCAGGGTCAGTTGAAGGCCCAAAGAACTAGTTCATCTTGGGGAGTTTTAAGATCCAAGGACGAGAGGTTGCAGAATCTACAGGAGAGAAGGGGGTTGTGTACAACCGTCATGTATATGTTGTTGGACAACTGAGAGGGGGGGGGGTGAATCAGTTGTTACCGTGCTTAAACAATATATGCTTGTTTTAAACTCTTTGCTGAGACACTAAATGATAATCACAATAATGCAGGGAAATAAACCATGGTAAATTCAACATCAGTCACACATATGAGAAACACAGAGACAGATATTCCTTGA
>JZKD02S0196748.1:11146-22439 GCA_000966675.3 Picea glauca | reverse complement strand
AAGGATGTGAACCCCTCACTGTCACCGAGCGCCCTGATAGTGATCCTCTCTCTCTCACCGACACCAACCAGTCAGCCAAACACACCTTCATTTTGAGACTTATCTTATCCTCCTCCAACTTAGATCCGTCTTGTTGTGCCATTAGTCGACCTCCTACCATTTTCGATGACTAATATTTTTACACTAGACTGTATAATTGATGATCGATCATCTACCTTGCCTGATCTCCTTCATATCGAAGCCATAATCAAACCTTTTTGTGTCACTAGTAGCTTCCATTATACATTCCATACCAACTTGCTTACTTAGTTATTCTTGATTTTATGACTGAACCATGATTGTGAAAGCATCGTCTATCAACATAAGGGTTAACTACAATATCTGTAAGTATTGTGCTGGATTTTAAATGCATCTTCTAAAAAAATTGATCCTCACGACTCCTAAACCATGTTGAGTTCCCCAAATGTCAATTAGCTATTTTTGTCGATTTATAATTGTGTGCTATTGACACATCACCTCAATATCAATGAATGAGCTAAGAGTGTATACAACACAAATGAAACAGAAATCGAATTTGGGTGAAGCAACAACGAAAATGGGACTAGAACTTTCATTACACAATTTTTTTGAGGACATGAAACGAATTATTCCGGACGACAAGATGTTGTTTCGAGCGGTGATGATAGAATTCTCATTGCAGCTAGGGTTCACAAACCCTAATGTCCAAAATAAATGAAGACATGGAGAATACATCAGAAAGAAGAGCTCATTTGTTTCTATGTCAATCTAGATAAGAACGAGGCTAGATCCATTGTTACAAGAAATTTTATTTGCAGCAAAATGGAAATGTTTTGATGAGTTATACGAAGATATTGCAGAAATAATTAGGGCATGCTGCTATTAAATCTTTGGATTGTTGCGATTTACATTCAATGAAATGACCCTAAACGTTGAAGAAGCAATCAATGGGTAAAATCGTTCAAGATTCAGCAAAAAACAACATTCAAGTGTGACGACGAATCTCAAATTTAATTCGACAAGAAAGAAAATGCTCACAAAAGGAGGAAAATGCCCACAAAATTGAAGAAATCATTCAAGAATTTGATTGGGAAATTGAAGAAATCATTTAAGAATTTCATTGGGAAAGACACTGGCGAACATTGAAATAACTCACCCGGTGAGACCGACAATGGAGGAAGCGACTCGGTTGGTTCATGTACATCGACAAACATAAGAGCAACTCGGCCGGTAGTGGATGAACATCAGCTCCTGGTCACTGGCAGAGTTAAAAGAAACAACACCGGTAGCCACCAACAGAGTTAGAAGAAAAGAGGCCGATGACACCAGTGAGGTAGAGAAGAAATGCGTGATTAAAATGTTTGGTGGACGACCATGTTATAGAGGTTTTTAGTGGCCTTTTCCAGCTTCCCAATCTCAGTCCAACTGGTGCATGGTGTGAAGACAAAAAGTATCATGTTTACACAATTTCCCATAAATTTGGAAGTTCAACAAAATTGTTTTCCCTTCAACATGGTTGCTTGATACGACATCCTGACCACACGAAGGCTAGCATCGATGTACACCGACATCATAACAACAACATAACTGGAAATAGAGAAACACTAAGACCTTTGAAGAGTCATGTTGAGCTTCAATAAATACTAGAATATAATCCAAGACCTTTGAAGAGTCATGTTGAGCTTCAATAAATACTAGAATATAATCCAAAGAAAGGGCCTTCTTCTTTTAATGGGGCTCTTCAATCATTGTATACATTCACAAAACTATTTTGCAAAAGAATACCGTGTTAACTAAAATTGAGGGGCCTTGGAGCTTGAATGTATTATTGTTGAAATTGTTAATATTGAGAAGCCATCATGGCCATCTTTTGATAGAGAGAATAACTTATGTGCATTATTGTTTATTGTTGAAATTGTTAATATTGAGAAGCCATCATGGCCATCTTTTGATAGAGAGAATAACTTATGTGCATTATTGTTTGTTGTGAACTACTTCCAACATAATGTTTTTTGTTCACATGGGTCGTAAGAACATGTTTTCTTATAGAATTTTTAGATGCAATTAATGCATTCTTGCAGTTTTGTTATTTTTTCTCATGTTTTATGTCTTGAGCATATGAGTTGTCAATGTATGTGATATAGTGACTTAGATTATTCTGGTTATATATTCATGTACATGTGTTATATAACTTTATTCCTTCATTACAACTATGTGAGTGAAGTTATTGGTAGATTTAGTTTCATGTTTGTTGTTCATTCGGTTATGATAATATGCTCCTAGATATGCTAGGATAGGATTAGAGTAGAGTAGATTTGTTTTATGTTTTTAGATAGTCTTCATCCACATATCCCACTTGTATAACCATCCAACCATTAGCCTTCATCGGTGGACCGAACCGAACCGCAACTGGTAAAATCAAAATCAAGAATGGTTGCTAAGACAGAATCTGGATGGATTCCCTCTCCCAAACAGTGAGAGATCTGATTGGGAATTCTTATCAGGGGTAACCCATGTTGTTGACAAAGGGATATTTTTCCCGCGTCAATAGAATTGGCGTTAGAAGTAGGTTCAGATGAGAATCCTACCCATGTGGAGTCATTTCACTTAAATTTTAACTAGCCCGTGGCTACCCTCCATACCTATGTATGGGATAGCTATTTGAATCTTTTGAGACCCACCAAGGGCATCTCAGTCAAGACATTTAATCTCTTGTCAAACCCCAAATTAGATGGTGAAGGGTATGTTTCAGCACTCACGCATCTTAATCAGTTTAACATCACTCGACATAATCTTAAGATTTTTCCAGACAATGAAATATGTAGACTGTTCATCATCACATTCGAAGGGTGAATCAAAGCCTAGTTTATGACATTGCCAGCAAAATAAATTCATAGCTGGAGACAATTCATGGAAATATTCAATGTTGCACATGTAGATTATGTTTATGACAAACTCTTTAATGAAATCACATAAATACATAGGCTTGAAAATGAACATGTGGATGATTTCTTTCAAAGAGTCATGTAGATTTATTGCATATTTCCTTAAAGTGAAAAAACCTAAGACCAAGAAATATTCAATTGGTTTTCATTTCTCGTCTTTTCTTCTGAAGGATGTTATCTGAGTACCCAAATCATCTCTCATTCACAAGATTCAGATCCGACCATGAAAGAGATGGGGTACATGATCTCTGACCAACACTATATCACAGTTATGGGGGAATATTTACCAAAAATCTCAAACCCCTTAGACCCGGAGTGTGAACCTTATCTTGTACGGGTTGGAATATTTGAGTTACTTCCATAACTCTACTTTGAATAGCGTAAATCTATTGATGGGCGATCCGTTTCTCTTGAGATCTCTTCATTCTTTCCACAGCTAACAGGAGCTTCAATTGTGCCTGTATCGTTCGGCTTGATACTTCACCTCTTGGAGTTGCAGCTCCAGTGATCTTAATTCTGGACTCTCAACGATTCGCTCATATGTCAAGGCACTTTGATCATTCAGTTTCTTGTATTCCATAGCAAGGACCTTTAGTCTTTCAAATGCGCTTTTAGCAGTTGCTTCTCTTTGGTCTTTCACATCCTATGGGGTCTCGGGCACTGCGTGTAGTTCTAAGTCTGCGATGCATTGTTGTAGTTGTTGGATTACTTTTTCAAGATGCTCTACTTTCTATGTAACTCGATCTTCTACCTTTATTTCTACGACTGTCAAAGAGAGAAGTGATTTGTTGACTACTTCCTTTACTTTGAGTTGCTCTGCGAGCAACTGTTCTTTTCCTTATTGTATCTGTTATTTTTCTTCATCGAACTTCTCTTGGAGGTCAATCTTTTCCTGTTCTACAGCTCAGCATTGTTCTACAAGTACTCCTTGTACTTGCGTCAAAGCCTGGGTGGCTTGTTTTGTTTCCTCTTATGCTCGTCGAAGGCGATCTTCGACTATATCAGCTAATCGGTGGAGTTGGGTTGGCTTGTCTCCTAGCTCTGGTGTTTCCAATGGTAGAGGCGCAGTGGATACGACATGGTTGGACTGTAGTTCCTATTGTACCCCTTAGAATTCTATTTCAATCCTATCATACATAGCTTCCTATTTGGCCTCTTGTTTTTCTGTTGTTTCTAGTGAAGCATCGTTCAAGGATGCTATGAGGAAGTCGAAGTCGTCAGAGGTGAGGACAGTCTGCATCTTGGTCATGGAGGATTTTGATTTCTTCTGGGAAGAAGGTTTCGGAGGTGAACCCTTCCTCTTCTTCAGGGGATCAACCTCATCTCCTTGCTTTTGTTCGACTTCTTTTTCATCTAACTCTTTGCCATCACCTCCTTTATCTAGTGATATGGAAGTAGTCTTCACAGATGCACTGTCTAATCCTTGGACCTCTTTGGTCTTCTTTGTCTTGCTAGGTTCGGGTGTATCCTGCACAGTTTCTGGGTTGTCAATGTTGGATATCTCTACGGGGTTGGCGGGGATAAGGAGGTCAGCAAACCATTCCTTAGAAATCTCCTCCAAGTCCTCCTCCGTCAGCTTGTAGTAGGATTGAAGCTATTGGTTATGTTCATCGGCATGTGCTGTAATATAAATGAAATTTTGATCTGCGATGAACTTCATCAAAGGCCGGAACTGGTGTAGATTTTTCGGAGTCATGCGAAGCTCGGACTGGATGGCTCTCTTCAATTGATCGTAGTAGGTATGAAAAACAACATTTGACTACCACTGTTTGTTCATATCGCTGGAATACCAAAGTGTATTGACTTTGTGGCCAATGGCTCAAATGGCTCGATGTTGGGGAAGGTCGCACCTTTCGGCATCTCCAAGGCAATGAATGTGATAAAGATCAAAAGCCAACTAAAATGGAATTCGTAACCTTGATTTTGTGCTTCTCTGCATTCTAGTTCCAACTGATTCACCAGGTACTTCGCCCAGTTCATCTGTAGGCCTTCTGTGCACTTCCTTGTGAGGTCGATTCTCGACATCGTCGTAGGTGTCCTTGATCCTCTATGCTAGAGCGTGATCCATGGATTTTCCTGGATAAAACTCATGTGGATCATGTCCCTGCATGATCAACCCTATGATCCAATTGATCAGCGTTAGATCAATTGTGATACGATGATGTAGCCACAAATAGCTGCCATGGTAACAAGAAAGCAACAACTTGACACAAGCATTCACCTCCTGGTGTCTTTTGAAGTGTGGGATCTTCATGACATTCAACAGGGTGGACTGAGCAAGGTTATGGGTCCATGTATGGGGGATTATATTTGAATTATTCCCCTTCGTTATGGTCAGGTACTTATGTGGGGCGAGCATGTTATAGACTTTTCGGTCGTCGAGGTTGAATTCATTGAACTTCAATGCTACAATCTTGTCTTAGTCTACTCGAACTGCAAGGATCTCCTTTGGGAGGTTCGCAGCGACCAAGGTGTACTCGAAATATCTGGGCACGCTATCTCGATTTGTTGTGTTGCTCAGAGGTGGTATGTAGGTGGGTAATATAGTCGGGATCAATTTGGCATTCATGAGATCATGCCTGTGCTTGGTTCGCTTTTCATCTGATGGTTGGGATGGTCCGGCTCCACGAGCAGTTGACAGTGATGCTTGCACTGTTCTTGTGGATGAAGCATGTAAACCTACAAATAATCCTCTCTCCAACATGAATATTTCAATCATCAGGTCGAGGAGTACTTCTGTCACAGATTCTTCGAGTGCATTGAGCCCCTCGGACATACGCGCTCGAGATTAACTAGATCGGGTTCAGATTAACTTAGACACTGCAATGGAATAGATGGAAACAATGTAATGATCACTATGAAAGATCAAATTAGTCTTTGGGCTCAAATTCTTGGTTAGAAAAAGTGTTCTCGGTGCATGGTGCAACAGGATAAATAGGTAACTTCGCAACAGGTCGCTTGCAAAGGGTATGAAGCCTTCTTGAACTCTATTATGTCCATTATGGTGCGATCCCAACGGTCTGATGGTGATTTGTCTAGTCATAAATTCCTTTCTACCCATTCGGAGCGTTGGTCTAATGGTTATAATGTCCCCAATGGATATATTTATTCGCTATGGCGAAGTTCCATGTGTCTCTATGCTGATATCTCGGCGAAGCTCCAATTTTGCAAATTTTCCTTCTGCAAGGTTCCTTCTAGATCTTTCTGCAAATTTTCGATCTTAGCTCTCTTCTTACTTAGTTTTGTAGCCTTCTTTCTAGTGAGCTTCGTCTCGGTATTCCTTTTCTCATTCTGATTCTTATCTTCTTTTGACATAGTGACTTCGCATTGTTGAGATTATTTCCTAGGATTCAAGGGTAAGACTTTTTTTTAATCTAGGATAGGTATTTCAGTATTATGTGGGTCCTCTAGTTTTCTTGCAACTTTGATGTCTACGTCGTTGTTTTTAAATATTTGTGATATGTTCTCTTGTTCTTCAATCAAGTGTGTGATCCTTTTAGTTATAAAATCTTTTAACTCTTGCTTCTTCTGCTCTAAAATGTCTTCTTCTTCTTTCCTTCTGGTTTGATCTTTTTCAATCCAAAGTTTTCCTAGTAACATGGTAAATGGAGCATTGTTCTCAATAAATTTAATAATATCAAAATCTTCCTCTATCGAAGTTCCATTGGCATTCATAGATATCTTGGTGAGATTTTCACATAGATTTACCATCTTTCCTCTAGATATCCCTACTCCTCCCAATGAAGGAGTCATAGCAGGCTTTCCTATAAGTTCCCAGGTTCTTTCTATCATGAAATTCACCTGTGTTTCCTCATCTAGAACACAGTCAATGTCGAAGTCTCCTATTCTTTCTTCAAGGCATTCTTTTTATTTGAAGATCTCTGATAAACTGACATGTCAGTGGTCATTCAGGGTTTCTCTCATCTATAACAATACTTTCTCTAATTTTTTCTAGGGTTCTACCATAATCTTAGTTTTTGGATCTACTTATTATTTTCTTGGTTCAAATTCATTCTTCAACTTTAGCAATCATTCTAGGGCAATCCAATACTTCATGGTCCATAGCTTTACAACAAAGACAACTAGGTCTTCTCCTAGGGAATTCCTTAGCAAGATGTCCTGGTTTTCTGCAACTATAACAGAGGGTTAATCCTCGCTTTCTTTTAACTAATCCCCAGCCCTTTTGTGTTGCATGCTAGGATCGTAGGAGCTAACATGCAAAAAAATATTTCTAGGATCCTGCATCCATTTGTTAGTCCAAATATTCTTTCTATGCATAGGTATAACATATATTTCACTGTTCTTATTAGATCTACTCATGTCAAACCTTCTTTCATCTACCAGTACCCTAGTTTTCGAGCTAGGACAGAATCTATCAAACATACCTAGATCCATGCTTTAGAAACAAAATTTTCCACTTTTTTTACTTCTACAGAGCACAAATCTTTCAAATCTAGAACTTTTCACTATTCTTACCTTTATTAGAGCACAAAGCTTCCAGATATTACCTCTTTTCTTTAGATCTGACCTCTTTTCTTGGCACATAGATTCACAAGTCAAGAAAAATGTTGCGCACTAGAGAAACAGATCTACACACGGAGATTTCTCAGTTTCATGTCGAATATTTGCACAAAGCCTCTTCTTCCTCAGTTCCCAACAATCACAGTTTCGGTACTGGAAACAAAACCATTTGTTGTCATAGGGGCAAACCCAGGGTTCAACGCTACAACAGCGCACCAACAAAATCGTAACTATTGACCCTTTCAGCAACACCTGCGAAGAAGATGAAGTCTCACTCGAGGTAGAGGCAAGGGGTGGTTGCAGGACTCAGATGTCTGCAACCTTAGCTGGGAAATAGATATGTGAATCTAGTATTTAACAGAGAACTCAGCAGTAAACCTTCATCAATATTTAACCAATATTTACTCCACAGATAAAATAGAGCATCGCAGCATTCACCCAGATCTAATGTATCTAAGCACTTAGCATAAGGAATTAGATCAGATCTAGCAGATTCAAGCACTAAGCAAGTTCACAGAGGTCAGATATAGCATCCAAATTCATCATAAGCACAAAGTATAAATAGATCTATCTATCTATGTAAATCACTTATCAGATAACACATAAGTACACCAACACATCGCACAAAGAAAAGCAACACAACATATACGTAGTTCACCCCCACCCTGGGGCTACGTCCACCAACTCTTCTTATTTATTAGCTTCTTCAATCAAATACATGCACAGAGCCACAAAAACCTTACTCTACATAGGATAGGATATCTGCACACCTTTCTAGATCCTCCTTCCTTGCATTACAACACAAATCCCTTCAGAGTCTATTACAACCACTTGCACTTAGCTCTGCAAGTCTCTCACAGTATGCACAAAGCATTTACAATCCACACTTGCACTTAGCACAACATCACATAGATGCCTCTTCCCCTATATCCTTACATCGCCTAGACATCTATTTATATATTAAAAAATAGGCCTAAGCATGGGTAAACCCATGGGCTGACATTCCCATACCCATTACATATTCCCAAATCCCAAAAAGGACACAAAAAAGGGCCGCGATCCGATGATATTTGCTTCTTATTGCTCTCCACCTTCAACGGGCTGTCGAAGTCCAAAATGGTCAAACTTGACCAAATAACTCTCAAAAATTGGTCAAGGGCCAACAAGGATGTATCGGTGATCAACGATCGACGATTTGTGATGGTCAATGTTTTGCAATTTCAACCTTCAGATTTCGCCGATGTCGAAAACCTATCGGTGATTGGTGATCGACTATTTTTTATGGTTGTCTGCAATTGTGATTTATGTTTTGGATTGCGTTGATGCCAAAAACGTATCGTCGATGTTAAAGAACTGTATTATAGACCAGAATTAGTCGATCAATGACCGTTGTAAAAGTTTTAAGTCATGTACATTTTAGGCCTTTCATGCCATGTTACTAAAAAATATCAATCTGTCAATAACTTCAAGCCAAAAAATAATAACCGATAACAAGACTTAATAACAACATATAAATGCATCCATCCCACAACACTTACTCTGATTCAAAAAATGATAAGTGGTACCCAAAATGAAATAAATTTCGTAAAGTCTTTTAGGGTGTGTTGAGTCCTCAACAAGTATTTGACATGTTCAACAAGATGTGCATTCTCATGCCTTGTAAAAATACCATCAACAGACAAGAATCAACAAACAAGTTCTTTGAATAGGTCTAGGTGCACTTTGGGATACTAAGGAGCATCATCTCAGATAGGGATACCATATTTATGAGTACATTTTAGACTAGATTGTGGGAGAATATGGACCTCTAAGTTGAATATATCTACAACATTCTATCCACATACATATGGGCAGACAAAAGTAGTCAACATGACCTTGGTGCACTTTTTGAGGGGTTACAATAATAAGAATCCAAATACCTGGGATGAGAATATGGTTTATATTCAACACTCTTATAACAGAGTATTCTACACTTCTACTGGTAAGTCCCATTTTGAAACTTGTTTTGAGTATTTGTTTCCTTTAACCTTGAATTTTTTTTGTGGGAAACAAGGAGTGAGGGAAGACACCACATGAGAAGAATTAAAAGAAAAGAAGTTTCTTGAAAATATTAGGAAGATCCATTTGCAAGTACAGGAGACACTCAAGAATTCATAGGAAAGGTACAAGGCATGACATGATCAAAACAGAACCTAAAAATCATTCAAAGTGAGAGATAGAGTTTGGTTACATCTGAAAAAGGAAAGACTACAGGGCCTTTCTAAGGAGATCAAGGATCTATAGTATGGCCCTTTCAATATATTGGAGAAGGTGGTAGATAACGCCTATAGACTCAATCGATCCCCATACTTGAACATTTACTTAGTATTGAATGTGGATAATCTCAAACTCTATGAGCCTTCCATGTTGGTTCAAGAGGAGGAGAAGGTCATACCTTCCATATAGGACTTAGCACCAAATTATTGGGAATAGTTGGTAGAGGACATATTTTTGCAGAAGAGGTCCAAAACTACAAGATAGGGGCAACATGACCTTTGGCAGATTGGGTTCAAAGGGAAACTTCTAGGCAAAGCAAAGTGGTACTCTAGGGAGAGGGTAGAGGAAAACATTACACACATCATTCAATAAATATTTTGGGGACAAAACACCTACCTAAATGGGGAGGTATGATCCAGATTATATATTATAATACTTTTCATCTATCTCTTTGATTCATGGGTGAAAAAAATGGAGTATTCAACTTGTAGAGCCATTTTAGCGGTTGGTCCCAATTTGGAAATTTGGGTCCAAAAAAATGTCTGAAATATTTTGGAGTCATTTTGAGGCATCAAACTACATTTTTTGTGGTATAACCTTACTATTGATCCATTGGCTATATTATACACATTGGTACCTTTCCAATGGTGTAAGAATTGCCTCAATCGAATTTTTTATGCATAAGTTATGCCTCTTGAAAGTTGACCTACTATATTGATGAGCATCATGCAAGTGGATGCCACATCAACCCCCATTACTTAAAAATGTGGGGATAGACACATAACGTATTTTATATAACATTCTAGAAGATACAAACCCGATCACTAATTGAGGGTTGAGGAAGTCAATACCCTAACCCTAGATAGTTATCGGGCTATGTTAAGTATTGGGTCACTAGAAGGAGAGGGGGTTCCATTCTTTTGCATTGTATCTTGTTCCATAGTTGAGCATAAAAACTTAGAGTGGTGTTTTTGTGAGAATAATAAAGGAGAAGAGATCGTGTAGCACCCATACAGGCCACAGTTTCAAAGGAAACTCCAGAAAGAGTGTCGCTTTCTTTGTAATTGCATTTGAAGAAAAGAGAGCAGAGCGACCTCACCTTCTAGTTGTGTTTTCTCCCATATTGGGTTTCCCAAGACATATATTGTGTTTATTTGTGGATGGTGTGTGATTATTTATTTATGTTCTCTATTTTTTTCATTTCATCTATTTCATAAATTTTACACAGAAAACAAGTAATTAAAGAATATGAGATCTAAAGAAAAATTAATCTTCACAGTAAAGATTTCAATATTTTATTAGATCTATTTTGATGAATTGTTCTAATGGAATATACATAGTAGTTTACATATCAGATCCCAATATTATCATGGAAGGTAAATCAAGGAATGATTTATACCTAACACAATATATGATCAAACTTATAGAAAAGGGGGTTGTATTCAAAAATATAACATCACATCTACGGATAGTAGATCTCATGAAAATTCTCTAGCATATAGGTGTGATGTGGTTTGGAAACCTTTCTTACAACCTGTAACTCATATTTATAT
>JZKD02S0196737.1:0-22440 GCA_000966675.3 Picea glauca | reverse complement strand
CTAGTAGCAATCAATAGCCAAGAAAGACTAATGAACCAAGAAAGAATGTAACCAAATCTTATCAGATAATCCAACCCAGAAACTGGTGCAACACCTTCCCCAAAACTTGTGCACAAAACTGCTAGATTGCAGTGCGCACAAGTGACTTCTGTAATTCTGTGAATGTGACAAATGAGAGATTGGTGCCCTATATTTATAGTATTTCTGGCAGACTTTCCTGGGCTGAATTCTCCTTCTGGGTACTAATTAATTCATATTATTTATCTTTCTTCAGCCGACATCTCGTCTAGCGTTACATTCATTTCTTTGCTTCCTTCTGAAATATTCTAATCTCGGCATGGGTCACAATAGAGGTTCATACCTCCTGAAGCTACCATAATATCAACATATGTGTGACCCAGCATCGTGTAGGAATTCCTACAAGAACTGTGTCAAGAACACGAGCCATGTGATGTTCGGGAATCTGTTGTATCTAGGTGATTAATGTGTCCATTGGGTCCAACCCATTGTATCGATATGATGCACATTATTCCTTGCACACTGTTGTGCTGCTTATATGTTTAGTAGAATGCACTCATTAATTATCAATCTGGGATTCGTAATCAACAGAGTTACAAGACACCAGTAAGAAAGATAATTTCTAATGTCACGAGTATAGAACTAAGCTAGATTATGCATGTTGGAAACAAATCAAAGTAGCAAACTACAATGCAATTTGGTTTTCTTTCACAGAGAGGCTATCTACTCCATTATGGAACATGAAAGTATGAGATGGAGTTGGTTTGACAGATTAACTCTGCTATCTGACCCAGAAAACTAACAATGCAATCCACACTTCTGAAAGGGAAATCACACATCAATCATCAAGACATAGAATGGGTAGTTCAATAGTCAATGTGTTATTGTGAACTTCACTAGTTCTCCTTCAAATATGTCTGACTACTACTGCCAACATTCATGTCTGTGAGATCAAATTCATAACAAAAGAGCATATGAAAAAATAGAGCAAGTAAAGATCTCTAAGCAATCATATAATGGAGATCCTAGTCTAAGTTTTACAGCTATCATCTAACAGAGTTAAAGCTTTAGCTAATTTAACATTTACACTATTGAAAACAAATGCTAATGCTAATCTATGAAGATGTTGAACTTTATTGGGCGGTGGGCCCTTGCCACTTCAACAGGTCAGCTACTGGAGTCTACAGTAAGCTTGTCTTCAACCCACACATTACTCTCACTCAAATCTCAAAACATAAAATCAAACTTTTGTTAACAACTCAACTCATATTCAATCATAGACAATCAAGACATGGAGATAAATGACGTTCTTCTATTAGTCTTCACTCAGAATATGTTCTGCAATATCACACGTTGCTTCACATGTTGGTAATATGCTAACTCTCCTTCCCTTCCACCATCCTTGCCACAACTATTTAACAGTCTTAGTCGTGAAACACAAGGAGATGAAATGATTTGCAAATCAGTCAAATGTTTAAATTTAATTATTCGGTTACATCTTTTAGCTTCATCCTCATGACACAAAGTGCATGAGGATGAGGCAATCAACAAACTATTCTAGCATAGCCTTGCTAAAGAAAATAAACATCCACCAATTGTCTTGGGTGATCTGGAGCTAAACTTGGTACATTCGACTCTCTATATTGGTACTGGATAGTGACAGGTAGATGGTACCGGATCACAACAATGCGCAAATGGTGGTACCAGATCATGACAGTCCAGGTCCATTGGTACCAGATCACAACATATGAGATTTTAGTATCGGATGTGTTTGGTACCGGATTCGGACAGTGGCAGTCTTGGTGCACAAGTACTAGATAGCTGAGCTGGTACAGGAAGGATGGATTTATCTAGAGGTCAAAGATTATACATGGAAAATTGAAGCATTAGTACATGAAATATTTAATTCCCTATCTCAATAAACCACAAAATGCATGAATTAACCATACTTTACCTTATGACCTTATCACTGGCTAATGGTAGCATTCTTGTCATTCACCCAAGCTTAGGTAAGCCAAAAAGGTATAGATGAAGAGTATAATAGGGTAATGGGGATGTCAATTTTGGGTCTCAACACATACCTCTACAAAGATATGCACACACCTCCTTGTCGATACTTCATATAATTTCTGCTACCACCTTCCCATAACATCTTCAGAATCAGTGTCATAATACTTGACACTTCACCAACTTAATTATACATTTGCGGTGGAGTTGATGTAATCCTCCCTACGCCCAATGATCTTATAGATTTTTTCAATAAATGAACTCCATGCATCCTCATCCACTGGCTCATTGTATTTGTCTCCTTCATTCTAATATAGAGGTGTGATCATGTAGAGGGTGTCTATCTCAAATGACATCTGTCTCTTCTTCAAATTTAGCACTGCATTGTTATCAAATCCCTAGTTGATGCCATGTAGTACAAAGTATGGATTAGAGACATCCATAATCTATATGACCTCAAAGTAAGTGTTTTTCTTCTCCCATTCTATATTTACCTCTACTTTCTCTAGTCAGCCTATCAGATAGATCTTGTATTGATTTTCCAAATGCAACTAAATAGGTGACCAGACTAGAATTGACTTCCCCATAAACTCCCAAGACTTCTTTGGAAAAATGTTCACGTCAAAACCCAGATCCAACATGACTCCATCCATGTCATAGCCACCAAGCTCAACCGTCATTTTGAACTTGCACCCCATGAACTTTTTCTTGTTAACCTAGCACACTTCCCTTTCTGGTAGGGGCGTTGATATAATATGTTATGTTATCTCCTTCCTAATACAAGAAACTAGCATATACGTCAACTTCTTCGTAGCTTCATGATCACTTAGAAATATAAAAAAACAATGTAACAAATTACTTACTTGATTGATCTTCAATGTCCATCTCGCAACCTAAGTTGTATAATTCTTCTTCACGCGCTATGAACTTCAACTCCTCAAGCTAATATTCCTCCATTTCCCTTTTCTCAGTGTGTCGCAACTCTTCCTGCCTACGCGCTTATTCCATCTACCTCTGCATGTTTCGCTACATTTCTTCACAGATACGGTCTTCCTCCAATGATTGTTGCATCACACATTCTAAATCCTTTCGGAAATGAGCCTATTCTAACGAACTTTGTTTTGCTCGCTGCACTTGTTCCTAGATCTGGGCCTCCTCCAATGACCACTATGTCTCTCATTGAACTTATTCATTGATACGAGCCTCCTTGAGTGATCTTTTTGTTGCGTGTTGCAACTCTTCACTTGCTCTTTCTTCTTCAATAGCTCTCTACACATTGCACATAATTATTTTTTTTGGGTAGCATTGAAATTAGGAGGGCATTATGTTACCTTTCTGATATTCCCCTTCGAATTCTGACCCCTTCTCTCATCCTACTTGAAGTCCCTTACTATTTTTTCTCTTCCTCAGGTTACTACCCAGATATTGAGTTCGTCATATTTCTTCTTATTTCCGTGTGTCTCCACATGCACCATATTTAAATGCATCTTTGTTTCTTCCCACTTCTTTACTAAGTCGAGACACTCCTCTGTGACATGTTCGATGATTGTGGTAGTATGCACAAATCACATGAATTTTGGTACAAAACTATGATACATGACCAATTTATCGACAATTGAAACAAGCGATGGGTCTACCTATCCCTCCACCATATCCTCAGTCGTGACCATGCACATATACACCTATGGGACCTCCTTGGTATCTACCTCTCTCAGCACCACCACGATCACCACCCTTTTATTCTTCCTATACCCATAATGCATCGTGTGTATTTTCCTACATCAACTAGAGTGACCAACAATTGTTGATATCATGTCCCACATATTTACAAAATTCATAGAATGGAGTATCATGCTTCTTTTGATACTTCTGCAAAGTTGGGTAGTGGGATGGTACATGGCCCCACTATCGGCATTTTTCGTACCATTCCATCTATTTAGTTGGGAATAGACTCAATGTTCCCTTCGACACATAATTCAGAAGTACATGGCACGTATCCCTGCGATGTCCCTCAACACGACATGTGGGGCACCATACGTGCTTGTGCATGAATTTTTTCTTGGCCATATCCTGCCACTCCATCGTCATATTGGCCATTTATGACTACACCTGTGCCAATCCTGTCATGTCTCTACCCTTTTTGGTCTAGCTTCTGTGTGCATTGGAATTTCTACCTCCTCTTCTTGATTTGTCACCCTCTGTTGGGTGAGCGGGACTCATATATGGGAAAGAAACCTTGTATTCTTATTTTTGAATAGCCCATGTAGGGGCTCTAAGTATCTATGGTGCATTCAATTTCAGTTCATGGCTATCCACCATCATTCACAAGAACACATGTAGCGATGAATATCCATATTGGGTCTGAATATTTCCTTCATCGATGCTTCGATAACTGCCCATTCAGGATAAGATTCTCAATGTGCGACCCACCATCGCATAGTAATTCCTACAAGAACTATTTCAAGAGAATGAGCCATATGATGTTCGGGAATGTGTTGTATATAGGTGATTAATGTGTCCACTGGGTCCATCCCATCGTACCAATAGGATCCAAATTCTTCCTCGCACACTTCTATGAAGATATGCACACACCTCCTTGTCAATAGTTCATATAATTTATGCTTCCACCTTCCCATAGAATCTTGAAAATCAGTGTCATAATACTTGACACTTCACCAACTTAATTATACATTTGCGATGGAGTTGATGTAATCCTTCCTATGCTAAGTGATCTTATATATGTTTTCAATAACCGAACTCCATGCATCCTCATTCATTGGCTCATTTTATTTGTCTCCTTCATTTGAATCTAAAGGTGTGATCATGTAGAGGGTGTCTATCTCAAATAACATCTGTATCTTCTTCAAATTTAGCACTTCATTGTTATCAAAGCCCCAGTTGATTCCATGTAGTACAAAGTATGGATCAGAGTCATCCATAATCTCTATGACCTAAAAGTAAGTGTGCGTCTTCTCCCATTCTATATTTACCTCTACTTTCTCTAGTCAGCCTATCAGATAGATCGTGTATTGATTTTCCAACTCCAACTGAATAGGTGAACATAATAGAAACGACTTCCCCATAAAATCTCAAGACTTATTTGGAAAAATGTTCACGTCAAAACTCAGATCCAACATGACTCCATCCATGTCATAGCCACCAATCTCAACCGGCATATTGAACATGCACCCCATGCACTTTTTCTTGTTAACCTAACACACTTCCCTTTCTGGTAGGGGTGCTGATATAGTCTACTATGTTATCTCCTTCCTCATACAAGAAGATAGAATCTACGCCAACTTATTTGTAGCATCATGATCACTTAGAAATCTCAAACAACAATGTAATAAATTACTTACTTTATCTTTAGTGTCCTTCTCGCAACCTAAGTTGCATAATTCTTCTTCATGCGCTATGCACTTCAACTCCTCAAGTTGATATCCCTCCATTTCCATTTTATCAGTGTTTCACAACTCTTCCTGCCTATGTGCTTCTTCCATCTACCTTTTCATGTTTCGCTGCATTTCTTCATGCATAAGGTCTTCCACCAATGATTGTTTCATCGCACATTCTAAATCCTTTCGAAAACGAGCCTATTATAGCGACCTCTGTGTCACTCCCTGCACTTCTTCCTAGATCTGGGCCTCCTCCAATGACCACTATGTTGTGTGTTGCACTTATTCATTAATAGGAGCCTCCTTGAGTGATCTTTGTGTTGCGTGCTGCAACTCTTTGTGTGCTCTTTCTTCTTCAATATCTCTATGCACATTGCACATAAACTATTTTTGTTGGGTAGCATTGAAATTAGGAGGGCTTTGTGTTACCTTTTTGATCTTCCCCTCCGACTTCTGACCCCAACTCTCATCCTACTTGAAGTCCCTTACTATTGTTTCTCTTCCTCGGGTTACTACCCGTACATTGACTTCCTCATATTTTCTCTTATTTCTGTGTGGCTCCACATGCACCATATTTCAATTCATCTTCGTTTATTCCCACTTCTTTACTAAGTCGAGACACTCCTGTGTGACATGTTCAGGGATTGTGGTAGTATGCATAAATCACGTGTGTTTTGGTACAAAACCATGATACATGACCAATTTATCGACAATTGAAACAAGTGGGGAGTCTATCTATCCCTCCACCATATCCTCAATCGTGACCATGCACATATACACCTATGGGACCTCCTTGGTATCTAGCTCTCTCAACACCACCATGATAACCACCCTTTTATTCTTCCTATACCCAGAATGCATCGTGGGTATTGTCCTGCATCAACTAGAGTGACCAACAATTGTTGTTATGATGTCCCATGTATTTACAAAACTCATAGAATGGAGTATGATGCTTCTTTTGATACTTCTGTAAAGTTGGGTAGTGGGGTGGTAGATGGCCCCAGTGTCATCATTTTTTGTACCATTCCATCTATCTAGCTGGGAATGGAATCAACATGCTCGTCGCCACATAATTTAGAAGTACATGGAACGTGTCCCTACGATGTCCCTCAACACGACATGTGGGGCACCATACATGCTTGTGCATGAATTTTTTCTTGGCCATATCTTGCAATTGCATTGTCATGTTGGCCATTTGTGACTACACCTGTGCCAATCCTGTCGATGTCTCTACCCCTCCTGGTGTAGCTTCTAGGTGCATTGCAATTTCTACCTCCTCTTATTGATTCGTCACCTTTCGTTGGGTTAGAGAGACTCAGATATGGGAAACAAACCCCGCAATAAACCACTCTCTATGATGCACGTCTAGAATCTGGAACATCAGTCTATCCAACAAAATATTAAACCAATGGTCATAATTCCATAGGGTTTCTCCTTATTGTTGCTTAATCTCCTTGATCTCAATAGTACAATGAGATTCATACTTGGTATTTTGAAACTCCTTCAACAAATCCCTCTTGATCTTTGTCAGAAACTTTGCCTATCCCACTGGCATAGTGGCCTTTTAGTTCATGTACCACATCAAGGCTTTATTCCTGAACGTGGTTTCTAGATGCACGATCTTTGTGGCTTTGTATGTGATCCTCTTCAAAGACCATATTGCTTCGCATGTTAACCAATGTTGTTTCACATCATCTTTACCCATTCCAGGGAACATAAGTAGCCTCAAGGTGATATACCAATTCGCCATCGCCACTCTCAAACCAACTCCTCTAATCTGACTGTTAGTTTTCAAACTCCTTGATATTGATAGTCCTCTTGGTGAAGTGTCACTAACTTCACCTTCTTCTTCATTTGTATCTTCTTTTATATTTTATTCTACTCTTTCTCCTACTCCAATCAGCTCATTATCTATTATTCTTTCTTCTTGATTACAAATGTGCAAGGGGGGTGGTTCAAATGGGGGGAACATCCATCTACTTCTGACATTTCTTATGAGGAGACCCTGAGAGTTGCCTACTTGCAACTGTGTAATACCATCTACAATCACCAATTCTTCTCCCCCGCCAGTAGAGATTCTTCTTCTTCCTTCCTTAATCTTGCAACTCCACTCTGTGCCTCATCTTATTTCGAGGTTTCAGTAGTCTACAACAACCAAGGGGTTTATATTTTTTCACCTGACCCCATCGGACTACTACTACTACTACTAGTAGTGGTATCCCCACTTGACACCCTACTGTTGAACCCACACCTCTTTACGAGCCTATCTTCGCATGTGCTACAATTTAGTACAACACATTCTTCCACACTTCCTCTTGGTGCAGTCTCCTTTCTCTTCATCACAAGTCTGGCCCTTCATTTCACACCCATTGTTATCATCTTTCCATATCTCTACTCCACTTTCCTTATTAACTCAACTCTTCTTGAGTATCTTTCATATCTCTCTCCTATGTTCTTCTGGATCCATCCCATTCCTTACCTCATCTCAACAATTTTTGGATCCTCCTCAACAAATCCATTTCCTCTCTCATTTTCCCCTATATTTACAACCCCCCCCAGTGCTAGGGTATTTTACTCAACCATTCTGTCGGGATCCATGTGCATCATCCCTTTCTCCATGAACAACATCTTTATCCAAATTGGAATATCTTTTAACATTCATTTTCTCAGACCTTCCACAAACTTTCTTTCAGCTTCGTTGAAAGAATTAGTGTACTCCACAATGAATTCAATGATATGTCCCTCCTTTACTCGATCAAACCATAAAGCAATGGCTCAAGTCCACTTATTATCCAACTCCTTCAATCTATCAAGCATGATTTGATTCCAAAACACTGGTTCTAAAGGCCATAATTGGTCAGAGTTTTCCTTTTCAACCATTCATAGAACAAACATGGAAATTCAACAAATATTGTCTCATGCATATCAGTATAAAGATATTTATCTTTCCATATCTTCACATTCACTATAAACCCCTGAGTTTCTTGCAGGGAAAAATCATGCTCCTTCGTAGTTGACAAGACTTGGATTTTCTCCCGATATGGATACCACATCATCTCTTTCCTTCATAATTCCCTTTCCAGGTCCCAGCAACATAACCATTTGTTAGCGTTGTTTCATGCTTGTGTGCTTCCTTATTAATGTTGGAGAGTTTAGACCCAGGGTTTTTCTAGAGTTGACCAACAAAAACCCCAAAGCATCAACATATCAATCTTCAGCTAAGGGAAAATAAGGTCTCACCCGAGACACAATGAGGATCATAGAGACCATATGGTCTTCTGATAGAGATGAAGGGATAAATACACAGGGATCCATCTGGGATAACATTCATGCACTCCATTAACAACACCTTATTGTTATCAATATGTAAAACAATACACACACATATCCAAGTAACACATGAGTGACACACAATAGATCAAAACTGTTGCATATTTATTATTCCTTTCATTCCATTAAAACTAAGCACACATTAAGAAAACTATATTCAACAACAATAGAGGCTCATGTCCTCTTTAGATAATTCTCCAAAATTACAACATACTGCATCATGTGCATCCTTTAGACATCAGAAATATGACAAACCCAGACTTATATTTAGAAGAATTATAACAATACAATACTACAAAGTCTCAGATCAAGCTCAACACACAAAAAATAACAACTCAATGCATTCTCTAGGAGGGTGTCTAAGTGTCTAACTCTATTTCCAATGTCACTGGTTCCTTTTATAACTTTCTCTACTCGAGAGCTTTGTCTCTTTCAATTATGCTCCACTACTACTGACGAATTGCCTCACAAGCTTATGGCACCTATTTTCATTCCACATAGCCTTATGGAATCGGGGAAATATTAATTGCCTTGACAACTCATCTTTTTTCAGCTCCATGTTCCCTTTTGTTGTTGGCAGTACTCATTTGAGAACATTTACCAACAATTCCTTTCTTGATTCCGGCATGTGTCTTCTTAATTTCTAGTGTGCATAAAAAATCATACCGTCCCACATTTGATACGCCTTGGACTTGGCGTGCAATATCAAAAATTGGTCAGGTGTGCACCTATTTTCATTCTCCATGCATTATCTTAGGCGTGAACAAAGCTGGAATGGGCGAGCACACAAATTGGAATGAGAGAGAACAACTTAGTTTGTGCATGCGTGCAATATTAACAAAAAAATTTGGGTGCAAACAATGTGAGTGTTTTGATTTCAATTAATTCTTCTCCAGATGCATGGATCATTGATTCAAGAGCATGACACCACATGGAAACCACAAAATATGTCCTTTCATCTATAAAAACATTCGCGGGTCCTCCCATTCTCATGGGAGATGACTCTCTAGTAGAAGTCTCTGTGCAAGGGAGAGTGGAACTCAGAAATGGAAGTTTCAAGGATGTCTTGCACGTTCCAAAACTCTCCGTAAATCTACTCTCTTTGTATCAAATAACACATATAGGAAGAATAAAAGGGTGGAATTCACACTATATTCCATCACAATATTTGACATGGAAGACAACTACAAAATTGTTGTAGGCGAGGTATATCATAAATATAGATTGTACACATTCTCTAAATTTGTTGCTAAATTAGATTTTGCATTTCTACCATCTCATTTCAATTATGATAGTAAGTTTTGGCATGAAATATTTGTCCACTTGACTTTTAGGTACATGAAACAACTCAACAAATAGGGGATGGTCAAAGTTTTTCCGAACATACAATTTTCTGATGGAGTTTGTCAAGGATGTGTTCCTGGAAAGAATCCACAAGAGAAATTTGAGAAAGGAATGACATGAAGGGCCTCCTCTCCCTTGGATCTTGTTCACATTGATCTCATGGGGCCTTTCCATCATCCTTTCATAAGAAAAGGTATATATGTTTTTACTTTTATTGATGATTGGTCACAATACACGTGGGTGTACTCTCTCAGGCGAAAAAATACGAAGTGTTTGAGCATCTCAAGTATTTCAAAGAACATGTCTAGAGAAGCAGTCTAGGAAGATGATCAAGATCATATGCAAAAAAAGGATGTACAATAAAGAAGGATGTACAACATCTTGTGATGAAGCAAGTATTCAGTTACAACACACAACTCCATACACTCCACAACATAATGAGATAGTTGAGAGGAAGAAACGGTCTTTGAAAGAGATGACAAGTTGCATGATACATGCAAGGTCCCTTCCCTCTAAAATTTGGGCTGAATACATCAACTGTTCCATGTACATACAAAATTGATCTCCTCACAAATATATGAGAGGCATGACTCCTTTTGAAGCCTGAACCGACAGGAAATCGGAAGTGGAAAACTTACGGATTTTTGGATCACATGCATTGGACTGCATACCTTCAGAAAAGAAGAAGGATTTGGATCCTCAAAGAAATAAATTCATATATTTTGGTTATATCGAGGGTGTGAAGGGATACAAATTGATAGATCCTTCAAAAAACAAGTTAATCATTGAATGGAGTGTCTAGTTTGAAGAAAGTCCCATGCATTCCTCTTATGAACAACATGCAAAAACTTATGTACTTCCTTTTGTACCAAATATCTTAGATGATGCATCCTGCCACTCAATGTAACACACCCACTACGGAAATATTTTTTTTTTGGCCTTTTTCATCTTTTCTCCAATGAACAGAATTCCCCAAATTCCTACGGGACCTGATACAGACCCTGCCATCTCTTATCCATACTCATATGATCGGTAGCTATGACCACAGGTCTTACCAGAGAGGTTCTCCCATCTTTCATGATTCATAAAAATCGCGATGCATGTATTCCCTTGTTCATTTTGGGGTTTCATCCATCGGAATTTCGTGTCTAGCGAACACGAGGAAAACTGACCTTTGGAGAACCTGGATACCGAAACGCCGAAACACCAAAACCATGTGTGCTAGTCCATTTTGGGAATTCGCCTATCGGGATTTCGCGATATACGAGGACAAGAGGATTTCGCATCTNAGTTTTTTCGAACATACAATTTTCTGATGGAGTTTGTCAAGGATGTGTTCCTGGAAAGAATCCACAAGAAAAATTTGAGAAAGGAACGGCATGAAGGGCCTCCTCTCCCTTGGATCTTGTTCACATTGATCTCATGGGGCCTTTCCATCATCCTTCCATAAGAAAAGGTAGATATGTTTTTACTTTTATTGATGATTGGTCACAGTACACGTGGGTGTACTCTCTCAGGCAAAAAAATACGAAGTGTTTGAGCATCTCAAGTATTTCAAAGAACATGTCTAGAGAAGCAGTCTAGGAAGATGATCAAGATCATATGCAAAAAAAGGATGTACAGTAAAGAAGGATGTACAACATCTTGCAATGAAGCAAGTTTTTAGTTACAACACACAACTCCATACACTCCACAACATAATGAGATACTTGAGAGGAAGAAACGGTCTTTGAAAGAGATGACAAGTTGCATGATACATGCAAGGTCCCTTCCCTCTAAAATTTGGGCTGAATACATCAATTGTTCCATGTACATACAAAATTGATCTCCTCACAAATATATGAGAGGAATGACTCCTTTTCAAGCCTGAACCGACAGGAAATCGGAAGTGGAATACTTACGGATTTTTGGATCACATGCATTGGACTGCATACCTTTAGAAAAGAAGAAGGATTTGGATCCTCAAAGAAATAAATTCATATATTTTGGTTATATCGAGGGTGTGAAGGGATACAAATTGATAGATCCTTCAAAAAACAAGTCAATCATTGAATGGAGTGTCTAGTTTGAAGAAAGTCCCATGCATTCCTCTTATGAACAACATGCAAAAACTTATGTACTTCCTCTTGTACCAGATATCTTAGATGATGCATCCTTCCACTCAATGTAACACACCCACTATGGAAATAATTTTTTTTTGGCCTTTTTCATCTTTTCTCCAATGAACACAATTCCCTGAATTCCTACGGGACCTGATACAGACCCTGCCATCTCTTATTCGTACTCATATGATCGACGGCTATGACCACAGGTCTTACCGGAGAGGTGCTCCCATCTTTCGCGATTCAGAAAAATCACGATGCATGTATTCCCTTGTTCATTTCGGGGTTTCATCCATCGGAATTTCATGTCTAGCGAACACGAGGAAAACAGACCTTTGGATATCCCGGATACCGAAACGCCGAAACACCAAAACCATGTGTGCTAGTCCATTTCGGTACTTCGCCTATCGGGATTTCGCGATTTACGAGGATAGGATGATTTCACATCTAGGTCTCCCGTAGGTCGAAGCTCCGAAACATCTTAACCTGTCCACGCTCTATCATTTCGGGATGTTGCAAGTCGAGATTTCGGGAGTCGTGAGTACGAGAGACTTGCCTCTAGATATCCCGGGTGTTGAAACGTTGGAACATTAAATTCTAGTCACACTGTACTCANTTTTTCTTCTCCCATTCTATATTTACCTCTACTTTCTCTAGTCAGCCTATCAGATAGATCTTGTATTGATTTTCCAAATGCAACTAAATAGGTGACCAGACTAGAATTGACTTCCCCATAAACTCCCAAGACTTCTTTGGAAAAATGTTCACGTCAAAACCCAGATCCAACATGACTCCATCCATGTCATAGCCACCAAGCTCAACCGTCATTTTGAACTTGCACCCCATGAACTTTTTCTTGTTAACCTAGCACACTTCCCTTTCTGGTAGGGGCGTTGATATAATATGTTATGTTATCTCCTTCCTAATACAAGAAACTAGCATATACGTCAACTTCTTCGTAGCTTCATGATCACTTAGAAATATAAAAAAACAATGTAACAAATTACTTACTTGATTGATCTTCAATGTCCATCTCGCAACCTAAGTTGTATAATTCTTCTTCACGCGCTATGAACTTCAACTCCTCAAGCTAATATTCCTCCATTTCCCTTTTCTCAGTGTGTCGCAACTCTTCCTGCCTACGCGCTTATTCCATCTACCTCTGCATGTTTCGCTACATTTCTTCACAGATACGGTCTTCCTCCAATGATTGTTGCATCACACATTCTAAATCCTTTCGGAAATGAGCCTATTCTAACGAACTTTGTTTTGCTCGCTGCACTTGTTCCTAGATCTGGGCCTCCTCCAATGACCACTATGTCTCTCATTGAACTTATTCATTGATACGAGCCTCCTTGAGTGATCTTTTTGTTGCGTGTTGCAACTCTTCACTTGCTCTTTCTTCTTCAATAGCTCTCTACACATTGCACATAATTATTTTTTTTGGGTAGCATTGAAATTAGGAGGGCATTATGTTACCTTTCTGATATTCCCCTTCGAATTCTGACCCCTTCTCTCATCCTACTTGAAGTCCCTTACTATTTTTTCTCTTCCTCAGGTTACTACCCAGATATTGAGTTCGTCATATTTCTTCTTATTTCCGTGTGTCTCCACATGCACCATATTTAAATGCATCTTTGTTTCTTCCCACTTCTTTACTAAGTCGAGACACTCCTCTGTGACATGTTCGATGATTGTGGTAGTATGCACAAATCACATGAATTTTGGTACAAAACTATGATACATGACCAATTTATCGACAATTGAAACAAGCGATGGGTCTACCTATCCCTCCACCATATCCTCAGTCGTGACCATGCACATATACACCTATGGGACCTCCTTGGTATCTACCTCTCTCAGCACCACCACGATCACCACCCTTTTATTCTTCCTATACCCATAATGCATCGTGTGTATTTTCCTACATCAACTAGAGTGACCAACAATTGTTGATATCATGTCCCACATATTTACAAAATTCATAGAATGGAGTATCATGCTTCTTTTGATACTTCTGCAAAGTTGGGTAGTGGGATGGTACATGGCCCCACTATCGGCATTTTTCGTACCATTCCATCTATTTAGTTGGGAATAGACTCAATGTTCCCTTCGACACATAATTCAGAAGTACATGGCACGTATCCCTGCGATGTCCCTCAACACGACATGTGGGGCACCATACGTGCTTGTGCATGAATTTTTTCTTGGCCATATCCTGCCACTCCATCGTCATATTGGCCATTTATGACTACACCTGTGCCAATCCTGTCATGTCTCTACCCTTTTTGGTCTAGCTTCTGTGTGCATTGGAATTTCTACCTCCTCTTCTTGATTTGTCACCCTCTGTTGGGTGAGCGGGACTCATATATGGGAAAGAAACCTTGTATTCTTATTTTTGAATAGCCCATGTAGGGGCTCTAAGTATCTATGGTGCATTCAATTTCAGTTCATGGCTATCCACCATCATTCACAAGAACACATGTAGCGATGAATATCCATATTGGGTCTGAATATTTCCTTCATCGATGCTTCGATAACTGCCCATTCAGGATAAGATTCTCAATGTGCGACCCACCATCGCATAGTAATTCCTACAAGAACTATTTCAAGAGAATGAGCCATATGATGTTCGGGAATGTGTTGTATATAGGTGATTAATGTGTCCACTGGGTCCATCCCATCGTACCAATAGGATCCAAATTCTTCCTCGCACACTTCTATGAAGATATGCACACACCTCCTTGTCAATAGTTCATATAATTTATGCTTCCACCTTCCCATAGAATCTTGAAAATCAGTGTCATAATACTTGACACTTCACCAACTTAATTATACATTTGCGATGGAGTTGATGTAATCCTTCCTATGCTAAGTGATCTTATATATGTTTTCAATAACCGAACTCCATGCATCCTCATTCATTGGCTCATTTTATTTGTCTCCTTCATTTGAATCTAAAGGTGTGATCATGTAGAGGGTGTCTATCTCAAATAACATCTGTATCTTCTTCAAATTTAGCACTTCATTGTTATCAAAGCCCCAGTTGATTCCATGTAGTACAAAGTATGGATCAGAGTCATCCATAATCTCTATGACCTAAAAGTAAGTGTGCGTCTTCTCCCATTCTATATTTACCTCTACTTTCTCTAGTCAGCCTATCAGATAGATCGTGTATTGATTTTCCAACTCCAACTGAATAGGTGAACATAATAGAAACGACTTCCCCATAAAATCTCAAGACTTATTTGGAAAAATGTTCACGTCAAAACTCAGATCCAACATGACTCCATCCATGTCATAGCCACCAATCTCAACCGGCATATTGAACATGCACCCCATGCACTTTTTCTTGTTAACCTAACACACTTCCCTTTCTGGTAGGGGTGCTGATATAGTCTACTATGTTATCTCCTTCCTCATACAAGAAGATAGAATCTACGCCAACTTATTTGTAGCATCATGATCACTTAGAAATCTCAAACAACAATGTAATAAATTACTTACTTTATCTTTAGTGTCCTTCTCGCAACCTAAGTTGCATAATTCTTCTTCATGCGCTATGCACTTCAACTCCTCAAGTTGATATCCCTCCATTTCCATTTTATCAGTGTTTCACAACTCTTCCTGCCTATGTGCTTCTTCCATCTACCTTTTCATGTTTCGCTGCATTTCTTCATGCATAAGGTCTTCCACCAATGATTGTTTCATCGCACATTCTAAATCCTTTCGAAAACGAGCCTATTATAGCGACCTCTGTGTCACTCCCTGCACTTCTTCCTAGATCTGGGCCTCCTCCAATGACCACTATGTTGTGTGTTGCACTTATTCATTAATAGGAGCCTCCTTGAGTGATCTTTGTGTTGCGTGCTGCAACTCTTTGTGTGCTCTTTCTTCTTCAATATCTCTATGCACATTGCACATAAACTATTTTTGTTGGGTAGCATTGAAATTAGGAGGGCTTTGTGTTACCTTTTTGATCTTCCCCTCCGACTTCTGACCCCAACTCTCATCCTACTTGAAGTCCCTTACTATTGTTTCTCTTCCTCGGGTTACTACCCGTACATTGACTTCCTCATATTTTCTCTTATTTCTGTGTGGCTCCACATGCACCATATTTCAATTCATCTTCGTTTATTCCCACTTCTTTACTAAGTCGAGACACTCCTGTGTGACATGTTCAGGGATTGTGGTAGTATGCATAAATCACGTGTGTTTTGGTACAAAACCATGATACATGACCAATTTATCGACAATTGAAACAAGTGGGGAGTCTATCTATCCCTCCACCATATCCTCAATCGTGACCATGCACATATACACCTATGGGACCTCCTTGGTATCTAGCTCTCTCAACACCACCATGATAACCACCCTTTTATTCTTCCTATACCCAGAATGCATCGTGGGTATTGTCCTGCATCAACTAGAGTGACCAACAATTGTTGTTATGATGTCCCATGTATTTACAAAACTCATAGAATGGAGTATGATGCTTCTTTTGATACTTCTGTAAAGTTGGGTAGTGGGGTGGTAGATGGCCCCAGTGTCATCATTTTTTGTACCATTCCATCTATCTAGCTGGGAATGGAATCAACATGCTCGTCGCCACATAATTTAGAAGTACATGGAACGTGTCCCTACGATGTCCCTCAACACGACATGTGGGGCACCATACATGCTTGTGCATGAATTTTTTCTTGGCCATATCTTGCAATTGCATTGTCATGTTGGCCATTTGTGACTACACCTGTGCCAATCCTGTCGATGTCTCTACCCCTCCTGGTGTAGCTTCTAGGTGCATTGCAATTTCTACCTCCTCTTATTGATTCGTCACCTTTCGTTGGGTTAGAGAGACTCAGATATGGGAAACAAACCCCGCAATAAACCACTCTCTATGATGCACGTCTAGAATCTGGAACATCAGTCTATCCAACAAAATATTAAACCAATGGTCATAATTCCATAGGGTTTCTCCTTATTGTTGCTTAATCTCCTTGATCTCAATAGTACAATGAGATTCATACTTGGTATTTTGAAACTCCTTCAACAAATCCCTCTTGATCTTTGTCAGAAACTTTGCCTATCCCACTGGCATAGTGGCCTTTTAGTTCATGTACCACATCAAGGCTTTATTCCTGAACGTGGTTTCTAGATGCACGATCTTTGTGGCTTTGTATGTGATCCTCTTCAAAGACCATATTGCTTCGCATGTTAACCAATGTTGTTTCACATCATCTTTACCCATTCCAGGGAACATAAGTAGCCTCAAGGTGATATACCAATTCGCCATCGCCACTCTCAAACCAACTCCTCTAATCTGACTGTTAGTTTTCAAACTCCTTGATATTGATAGTCCTCTTGGTGAAGTGTCACTAACTTCACCTTCTTCTTCATTTGTATCTTCTTTTATATTTTATTCTACTCTTTCTCCTACTCCAATCAGCTCATTATCTATTATTCTTTCTTCTTGATTACAAATGTGCAAGGGGGGTGGTTCAAATGGGGGGAACATCCATCTACTTCTGACATTTCTTATGAGGAGACCCTGAGAGTTGCCTACTTGCAACTGTGTAATACCATCTACAATCACCAATTCTTCTCCCCCGCCAGTAGAGATTCTTCTTCTTCCTTCCTTAATCTTGCAACTCCACTCTGTGCCTCATCTTATTTCGAGGTTTCAGTAGTCTACAACAACCAAGGGGTTTATATTTTTTCACCTGACCCCATCGGACTACTACTACTACTACTAGTAGTGGTATCCCCACTTGACACCCTACTGTTGAACCCACACCTCTTTACGAGCCTATCTTCGCATGTGCTACAATTTAGTACAACACATTCTTCCACACTTCCTCTTGGTGCAGTCTCCTTTCTCTTCATCACAAGTCTGGCCCTTCATTTCACACCCATTGTTATCATCTTTCCATATCTCTACTCCACTTTCCTTATTAACTCAACTCTTCTTGAGTATCTTTCATATCTCTCTCCTATGTTCTTCTGGATCCATCCCATTCCTTACCTCATCTCAACAATTTTTGGATCCTCCTCAACAAATCCATTTCCTCTCTCATTTTCCCCTATATTTACAACCCCCCCCAGTGCTAGGGTATTTTACTCAACCATTCTGTCGGGATCCATGTGCATCATCCCTTTCTCCATGAACAACATCTTTATCCAAATTGGAATATCTTTTAACATTCATTTTCTCAGACCTTCCACAAACTTTCTTTCAGCTTCGTTGAAAGAATTAGTGTACTCCACAATGAATTCAATGATATGTCCCTCCTTTACTCGATCAAACCATAAAGCAATGGCTCAAGTCCACTTATTATCCAACTCCTTCAATCTATCAAGCATGATTTGATTCCAAAACACTGGTTCTAAAGGCCATAATTGGTCAGAGTTTTCCTTTTCAACCATTCATAGAACAAACATGGAAATTCAACAAATATTGTCTCATGCATATCAGTATAAAGATATTTATCTTTCCATATCTTCACATTCACTATAAACCCCTGAGTTTCTTGCAGGGAAAAATCATGCTCCTTCGTAGTTGACAAGACTTGGATTTTCTCCCGATATGGATACCACATCATCTCTTTCCTTCATAATTCCCTTTCCAGGTCCCAGCAACATAACCATTTGTTAGCGTTGTTTCATGCTTGTGTGCTTCCTTATTAATGTTGGAGAGTTTAGACCCAGGGTTTTTCTAGAGTTGACCAACAAAAACCCCAAAGCATCAACATATCAATCTTCAGCTAAGGGAAAATAAGGTCTCACCCGAGACACAATGAGGATCATAGAGACCATATGGTCTTCTGATAGAGATGAAGGGATAAATACACAGGGATCCATCTGGGATAACATTCATGCACTCCATTAACAACACCTTATTGTTATCAATATGTAAAACAATACACACACATATCCAAGTAACACATGAGTGACACACAATAGATCAAAACTGTTGCATATTTATTATTCCTTTCATTCCATTAAAACTAAGCACACATTAAGAAAACTATATTCAACAACAATAGAGGCTCATGTCCTCTTTAGATAATTCTCCAAAATTACAACATACTGCATCATGTGCATCCTTTAGACATCAGAAATATGACAAACCCAGACTTATATTTAGAAGAATTATAACAATACAATACTACAAAGTCTCAGATCAAGCTCAACACACAAAAAATAACAACTCAATGCATTCTCTAGGAGGGTGTCTAAGTGTCTAACTCTATTTCCAATGTCACTGGTTCCTTTTATAACTTTCTCTACTCGAGAGCTTTGTCTCTTTCAATTATGCTCCACTACTACTGACGAATTGCCTCACAAGCTTATGGCACCTATTTTCATTCCACATAGCCTTATGGAATCGGGGAAATATTAATTGCCTTGACAACTCATCTTTTTTCAGCTCCATGTTCCCTTTTGTTGTTGGCAGTACTCATTTGAGAACATTTACCAACAATTCCTTTCTTGATTCCGGCATGTGTCTTCTTAATTTCTAGTGTGCATAAAAAATCATACCGTCCCACATTTGATACGCCTTGGACTTGGCGTGCAATATCAAAAATTGGTCAGGTGTGCACCTATTTTCATTCTCCATGCATTATCTTAGGCGTGAACAAAGCTGGAATGGGCGAGCACACAAATTGGAATGAGAGAGAACAACTTAGTTTGTGCATGCGTGCAATATTAACAAAAAAATTTGGGTGCAAACAATGTGAGTGTTTTGATTTCAATTAATTCTTCTCCAGATGCATGGATCATTGATTCAAGAGCATGACACCACATGGAAACCACAAAATATGTCCTTTCATCTATAAAAACATTCGCGGGTCCTCCCATTCTCATGGGAGATGACTCTCTAGTAGAAGTCTCTGTGCAAGGGAGAGTGGAACTCAGAAATGGAAGTTTCAAGGATGTCTTGCACGTTCCAAAACTCTCCGTAAATCTACTCTCTTTGTATCAAATAACACATATAGGAAGAATAAAAGGGTGGAATTCACACTATATTCCATCACAATATTTGACATGGAAGACAACTACAAAATTGTTGTAGGCGAGGTATATCATAAATATAGATTGTACACATTCTCTAAATTTGTTGCTAAATTAGATTTTGCATTTCTACCATCTCATTTCAATTATGATAGTAAGTTTTGGCATGAAATATTTGTCCACTTGACTTTTAGGTACATGAAACAACTCAACAAATAGGGGATGGTCAAAGTTTTTCCGAACATACAATTTTCTGATGGAGTTTGTCAAGGATGTGTTCCTGGAAAGAATCCACAAGAGAAATTTGAGAAAGGAATGACATGAAGGGCCTCCTCTCCCTTGGATCTTGTTCACATTGATCTCATGGGGCCTTTCCATCATCCTTTCATAAGAAAAGGTATATATGTTTTTACTTTTATTGATGATTGGTCACAATACACGTGGGTGTACTCTCTCAGGCGAAAAAATACGAAGTGTTTGAGCATCTCAAGTATTTCAAAGAACATGTCTAGAGAAGCAGTCTAGGAAGATGATCAAGATCATATGCAAAAAAAGGATGTACAATAAAGAAGGATGTACAACATCTTGTGATGAAGCAAGTATTCAGTTACAACACACAACTCCATACACTCCACAACATAATGAGATAGTTGAGAGGAAGAAACGGTCTTTGAAAGAGATGACAAGTTGCATGATACATGCAAGGTCCCTTCCCTCTAAAATTTGGGCTGAATACATCAACTGTTCCATGTACATACAAAATTGATCTCCTCACAAATATATGAGAGGCATGACTCCTTTTGAAGCCTGAACCGACAGGAAATCGGAAGTGGAAAACTTACGGATTTTTGGATCACATGCATTGGACTGCATACCTTCAGAAAAGAAGAAGGATTTGGATCCTCAAAGAAATAAATTCATATATTTTGGTTATATCGAGGGTGTGAAGGGATACAAATTGATAGATCCTTCAAAAAACAAGTTAATCATTGAATGGAGTGTCTAGTTTGAAGAAAGTCCCATGCATTCCTCTTATGAACAACATGCAAAAACTTATGTACTTCCTTTTGTACCAAATATCTTAGATGATGCATCCTGCCACTCAATGTAACACACCCACTACGGAAATATTTTTTTTTTGGCCTTTTTCATCTTTTCTCCAATGAACAGAATTCCCCAAATTCCTACGGGACCTGATACAGACCCTGCCATCTCTTATCCATACTCATATGATCGGTAGCTATGACCACAGGTCTTACCAGAGAGGTTCTCCCATCTTTCATGATTCATAAAAATCGCGATGCATGTATTCCCTTGTTCATTTTGGGGTTTCATCCATCGGAATTTCGTGTCTAGCGAACACGAGGAAAACTGACCTTTGGAGAACCTGGATACCGAAACGCCGAAACACCAAAACCATGTGTGCTAGTCCATTTTGGGAATTCGCCTATCGGGATTTCGCGATATACGAGGACAAGAGGATTTCGCATCTGGGTCTCCTATAGGTCGAAGCTCCGAAACATCTTAACCTATCCATGCTCTATCATTTCGAGATGTCGCAAGTCGGGATTTCGGGAATCGTGAGTACGAGAGACTTGCCTCCATATATCCCGGGTGTCGAAACGTTGGAACATTAAATTCTAGTCACGCTGTACTCATTTCGGGGTTTCCTACTTCGGGATTTCGCGATATGCATGAACAGGAGGTCTCGCATCTAGATATTCAGGAGACGAAATTCCAAAGCTCATTATATATATATAGATATAGATATATATACACTAAGCTCGTTTCGGGATTTCGCAAGTCAGGACTTCGTGAGGTGAGATGACAAGGGGATCTTACCCTTAGGTATCCCGGATGCCGAAACACCAAAACACCATGTCTCATCCATGCTACTATCATTTCAGGGCTTCGTCCATCAGGATTTCGCGATATGCGAGAATCATGAGGTCTCGCACCTGTGTTTCTCGGGAGCCAAAACTCCAAAACACCGAACTATGAAATACACTTTACTATTTCGGGATCTCACAAGTCGGGATTTCGGGACTTGTGAGTATGAGAAGACGGACCCTTGGGTTTCCTGATTTTCGGAACACCGAAACGCCAAGGCTTACCCATGCTAAACCTTTTCAGGGTTTCATACTTCGGGATTTCGCGACGTGCGATGAAAAGAGGTATCACATATGAGTTTTCCGGTGGCCGAAGTTCCGAAACGCCGATACATACATACA
>JZKD02S0196736.1:327154-350646 GCA_000966675.3 Picea glauca | reverse complement strand
GACTCGAGACTTGCATATATATACAATTTTTGTAAGGTTTTAACCATTTGCCAAAATTTGAGCTAGATGTAGGTAATCCCTTATATTCTTCAAGTACATAAGAGTTTAACTTTAGCGCTATGGTTAAATAAAAACAAAGAGGTCTTAAAGGAAATTGACCATGTGGTTTTGTCTATATTTATCATACTTGATTACCGAATCAAAATGTTGTAGGATACCATTCACATGAAGTCTGGGCTTTGTTGTGACTTGGATCAATTGACAAGGATTATAAAAGCTTATGATTTGAGTGAATTGTTTTTTTTTTGCCAACAAATAATTCATGCAATACTTCAATGCCTAAACTATGATGTACAATTCCTTATCTTATTTGGGGTATATTATGATTGCACCAACAAAAGTTCCAAGTGTTATGTTATCCAACTCCTTCATTGTATCAAAGGTTCCCTCATTATGTATCATGCGAAATTTGCTTTGATTTAATCAATAGTGTTTCTAAGTATGATGATATTTTCAGGAACCAGATGGATTACCTCCTAAGAGGGAAATCCAACATGAGATACATCTTCAACAGGATTCTCCTCTTCCTAATGTGGGCATGTACATAATGTTAGTTGTGGAGATGAAAGAGATCAAGAAGAAGGTACAGGGATTATTGGATCAAGGGGTCATCAGGCCCAGTTCATCTCCTTGTGGTTCTCCAATCATGATGGTTCCAAATAAAGATGACACATGGTGAATATATGTTGATTATTGGGCCTTAAATAAAATCACGGTGAAAAATTGATACCCTCTTCCTCGTATAGATGATTTACTTGATCAATTGAAGAATGTTGTTTATTTCACTAATTTGGATTTGTGGAGTGGATATCATCAAATCAGGTTTGCAGAACATGATGCATGGAAAAATGCCTTTAAAACCAAGTAGGGATTGTTTGAGTGATTAGTTACGTCGTTTTGGATTTTTAATGCTCTGACAACTTTCATGCGTGTGATGAATGATGTATTCATCCCTTTCCTAGATGACTTTGTGATTGTATATCTAGATGACATTCTTGTTTTTAGAAGGACTTGGGATGAACATGTAAGGCATGTAAAGCAAGTATTGGATACTTTGCAAAGGGAAACATTGTATGTGAAAATGTCTAAGTGTGAATTTGGAAACACTGCACTGGTATACTTAGGTCATATCGTGGGAGAAGGACAATTGAAGATTTATCCTTCCAAAATTGATGTAATTGTAAAGTGGTTTGAGCCAAAAAGTGTGACCGATGTCCAAAAATTCTTGGGTGCAGTCTAGTATTGGAGGAGATTCATTCCCAACATCTCCTTTATAGCATCTCCTTTGCATGCCTTGACTAGTGTGAAGAACATTTTTCAATGGGAAGTAAAGTAACACAAATATTTCGACACTTTGAAGGAGAATATCAGTACCGCACCAGTATTAGCACTGTTGAATATTCAACAACCATTTGAGATCGAGACAGATACCATCAGATACGCTATGGGTGTAGTATAGATGCAATATCATAAGCCTATCTTGTACCACTCTGAGACCCTTAACCAAGTTGTTGTTTACTATCCTACATATGATAAAGAGTTGTATGCATTAATTCAAAGTGTAAAGAAATGGAAGCATTACTTGTTAGTGAAGGAAACAATTATACATACATATCACCAACCCTCACAGTATCTTCAAGCACATACCAAACTAAAACAATATTGACACTACAAATGGATGGGTTTTCTACAACAATTTCATTTGGTAAGAAAGTACAAGAAGAGTACAAGTAACAAGGTAAACGATATGCTTTCTAGACCTCATATTGTTTCTTCTATTATTTTGAAGAATACTTATTTATCTCATGATAGCTATGTAGAACAATATGCCATCGATGAAGATTTTAATGAAGTATATGAGAAGCTAACCCATGGTGCACAGGTAGAGAAATATTGTTTGCAGGGAAAATTACTCTATCATCTTGGGAAGCTATGTATTCCTACAAGTGAATGAGTCCATGTAATATAAGAAGCTTACACTTCTCTTGTATACGGGCATTTTGGGGTAGGAAAAAATATGCCTCATTTGCATAGGTTTTGTTACTGGCCTCAAATGAAAGCAATTGTAACTAAGTATGTAAAGGGGTGTGTAATGTGTTCTAATTGTAAGCCCACTAATAGAAAATTGGGGCTATACTCACCACTTCTTGTTCCATCCCATCCATGGGTAATCATTTCCATGGATTTTGTAGGGGGTTTACCAATGACCAAAGGGGGTCATGATTATTTTATGTTGTAGTGGATAGGTTCAACAAGATGTGTATCTTGATGCCATGTAAAAAGCATATCATTGTTGAGCAGACTACTAATATCTTCTTTCAGTATGTTCTGGTTAATTTTGGGTTACCCATGTCCATTGTCTCGGATTGAGATACTCGATTCCTTGGGGATTTTTGGACTAGATTGTGGAGAATCATGGACACCAAATTGAAGAGGATCATTGTTTTCGATCCATAGACCGATGGACATATAGAGGTGGTAAATGGAACAATGGTACTTTTGCTTCAAGGCTACTAGAGCAAGCATCCTAAGTTATGGGATGAACAAATACCTTATGTACAACATGCTTATAATCGAGCTTTACATTCATCCACTCAGAGTTCACCTTTTGAGACATGTTTTGGGTACCTACCAAAGTTTCCTTTGGACTTTATGTATGGGAGAGATGTCGATGTGAATGAAGAAATAATAGAGGACAGAGCCCATAAGTTCATACAGAGGATTCAACAGATACACCAAGTAGTCAGGGAACAATTGGATAAGAGTCAAGCACAGTATAAATCTTAGCATGACAAACACATTGTTGATCATCAGTTCAAGGTTGGAGACCAGGTATGGATTCATATAATCAAGGAACGATTGAAGGGTGAAGGCAATAAACTCAATCCCATTCGATATGGACCCTTCACTATCTTGGAGAAAAGAAACACTAGTGATTTTCATTTAGATCTTCCACATTATATGCATATTTATTCAGTTGTGAACGTAGAGAACTTGAAACTTTTTTAGCCTCCCATGATCATGGATCAAGATGAGGAAGTTTCAATACCTTCATTTTATGAGTTTGCACCTAAGTACTTGGATGAGTTACAGGAATATAGCATCCTGGATAAAAGGATGAGGACTTCACGCAGGGGTGAATTGATTATCTTCAACTAGGCTTAAAGGGCACACATCCAAGCAAGGAAAAGTAAACTAAGAAGGAAAATGTGAGGGGAATATTCCCTCACTTACCAGGTTATTAATGAAAGCTTTTGGTGGTTCAAAAATATCTCAATGGGAAGGCATGATCTGAAAAGGATCCAGAGAAGGCTAAGAACAACTCAGAACTCACAGAGGCAACTTAGGATGCTCAAAATGGATTTAGCAAATAGATAAAGGGAAAAAATTAAAATTTCCTAAAACTCAATGAAAATGGTATGATCGCGAAGAGTGCATCACAAGATTTCTAATGGCACAAATGGCTAGTCAAACAGAGTTACAGATCGAAATATATAAGCGGTCAAAGTTTTGGTCAACCTAGCCCAGTCAGCAGGGATGAGTCATCATCCATATTGTTGACATCAGCATCAGTACCAATGATGTCATCTGTACAACATATGTGGAAAGCGTAGAGGGTGACATGTGTCATGATGATGTCAGCATGCCACGTGGCAGCACCCAAGGCTGCCATGTGTCACTCAAATTTGGACTTTTTAGGATGACATGTGGACCAATGAAAAAGTTCCATGTGGCATCCATATGACAAGTGGCAGGATGATGTGGCATCCATACACAAGTGGAAGGATGACGTAGTAGAAGGGTGATGTGGCAATCCAACTGTGCAAGTGAGGTAATGTGGGCCAATGATTGGCTGCCACGTGGCAGCATGCAAATGCACAATGACGCCTCGTGACCGAATTTAAAAAACAAATTATAAATGGAAGGACCTCACCAAATATGGAAGAGGTCCCACCACATATAGAATCTCCTCCATTTTAGTAACCACCAACTATGCGCTAGATTCTCTACCATCGTTTTAGCAACATTCTGACATATCTGGCATGTTCCGCCAGATGTAACCAACCCCGCCAAGTTTAGACATCCGCCAACTGTTATAATGTAATTCCAAAAGAAGAGAAGTCCATGAGATTCGATCCTGGGACCTTCGCTAACCAATGAATTAATATAGCATACAATAACCACTCCACCAAATGGCTCATTATTACACAAAACCGCCACATTTTTCTATATAAAGGGGTGTTCACCAGTGCATTCAGAGAGAGGAGACATGTGAGACCAGGCATGTTCATATGGATCTTGTACTGATTTGGGCATAGTTTTAGAGTCTGGGCACATATTTTTAGATATTCCAGTCATTTATTACAGAGGCAGTGGCACAAAAATCAAGGCAGGGGTGTCTCTTGGGCCTGAAAATGTCAGACTCAGATCGAGGCATGGAGACAGTCATTTTTAGGTAAAACGACGCCAAAAACATAGTGGTTGTGTTATTTTTCTGATCTGAGCAAATATTTTATAGATTAACTCCAGAATGAGGTATACTTGTGTATTTTTCCCAATTCTTTTGTGGAGTTAATAAAAAGACCTACCCATTTGAGAGCAGGACCTAGAGACGTAGTCCACCAGGGATGAACTCCGTTATCAAGTTTTTTTTTTATATTTCATGCTTATGTCTCTTTCCTTTTTAGATTTTCCTTCTTTATGGTGTACTTTTGTTTATGTTCATTTAATACGATTCTTTAATAAGTCACCTAACGAAAAGATCCTGGATCAGTTAGGCTCACCTGAACCTATTGGATACATCAACATGCTCCAATAACAAAAATTTTATTCATAATGAATCAAGAACCTGTGCATTTTTCATGTTACCATTTAGTTATCAGAATGGTCAACATTCATTTTTCAGTCTTCCATTCATGCATGATGTTCTTAAAATGCGATCCAGGATATATATGTGTGTGTGTGTGTGTGTGTGTACACACACACACACAACACATATATATTCGTGCAGCCCACTGCTCAATTCTCAACAGTGATTAAGGTTGTGACTTTGTTCTCCTAATAGAGTCTTCACACAGTCCCTCCACATGAAACTCTTTCAGCATGCAACTTCCTTTTGGCATATCCATCACTATCTTTGATGGCCTCAACCTTGAGTTATCTTCAATTGTTTACCAAATATTCCATAAGGAATATAAACATGCATCTTTGTTATGCATCCAACTTATTTATCCAAACATATTCCTTGTTTTGTTAACTTACATCCATGATGTACTTAACCACATGCATAATCATAAGCCTATGTGTAGCTCATAGGTTTATTTCACAGCTCACATACATATTTACTTTAAAATCATCCAACTCATGATTGTTCACAATCATTCTCATGCGATCCTCAAAGGCATAATCATGTTACCTCTTATCATGACAACAAAGAATCCTTGCTCATTTACTATTTCATTTATTTATACTAGCCTCTTCTAAGGGAATGGAGCACATTCCCCTCAAGCTATCATTCAAAACAATACTTTCATGACTCTTCAGAATAGAGTCAACCATGCATCCATGGTATTGATTCAATATTGACAAGTGCAATTGTTTCCTTACATTTCACTCATACATCATACATGTGCATCATTTGCATGTTTAACATCATTCATTCATATATATTCGGTCTTAATATCAGTCCTTAATTCAAGAAACCTTATGATGCATAAAATCCCTGCACTCAGGCATAAATAAACACAACTAAACATTCACCATGCAAGCTCATTGCTTGCCCCCTTTCCATGTAATTCATACACATGGACATATCGGACTTCTGGATCCTTATCCCAAGGATCTTATTGCCATTCTCATAAAAAGTCTCATAAATACACTAATCACTGAGATTCCCTCTCATTTGAGAGGTTGTAGTCATTCACATGATATCCACATGGCAAGTTTAACAGAAATAATCATAACTATGTCCCTCTTTCCATATGAAAACAACCAAAAAGAAATTATTCTTGCCTCTGGTATTATAAAATTATTCAACATCCCAGAAATACCATCTGGACAATTCCAACAATCCCCAAGGAAACAAGATAGCTTATCAAGATTATTTTTCATGCTTCAAACCATTTTCGGTTAACAGACATTTTTATCAAGGGAATTCTTTTCTAGATTCCCTCTCACTACTACTTGAGCATACCAAGCCCTACCTTATATGGATACCATCCACCTTTGGATGTCAAATTGACCCATTGGTCATCTAGAAGTGTCCCAACACTTCCTTTACCACATTCAGGATCAAATTTTTATTAATATTTCTATTCAACAACACCTAGGGATGGAGTTCACTCTCCTCCTCCCACAATAATTATGGTAGATTAGTTTTCTATTCACCAAGCAAGGGAGGCAGTGGATATTTTTCACTCAATCACTCCATATTTCTATAGCTTCGTTTATTAGCTTGATTAGAAAAATGTTGCCCAACATTTCCCATACTCAGAAAAAAAAATCGATTCTTAGTTCCCTTCGGAACCAGAGAGTTGCACATGCTCTCCCTTTTTTAGAAAATGGTCACCAAACCTATTCCTCTTACATAGACACACCCTTAATTTAATAGGGATACACACTTCCCTAGCACAACCATGAGATTTTTAACTTTCTCATGTCATTTAACTTCTTCCATGAAGTTCATTCTCAGTCCTCATGACTTCTTTGATTTTACAAAGAGTGATTACCCCAGTAGGAGGTTTTTTATTTATGACAGGTCAAGTAGGTTGATCTCACCTACTTCCATAAGGCCTATAGACATGGAGGATTGTACTCTCGATGCCAGACCCTTCATTTAATCAACACTTTTAATTAACAAAGGCTTTGTAATCCCACTTTTTAGGCAATTCTTGCCACCTATTCAGTCTGCTTTCCCTCCTGACTCAAGTATTCCTTAAAATAGGTTTATGTCATTTGCATCCAAGTTTTATTATTAATGCCTCTCAACATAATCCCACTTTTGTAGGACAGGCTATCATTTCCCAAAAGAAATGATAGGCTTCTTCTGCCACAGCCTAACATGATTCATTCTTGTTGGGTAAAATCCCAACTGAATTTTAATCTGTATCCCTTCTCCTCAAGGAACTTATGCAGATAATTTCCATATGACAATAATACTCTCAACATGCTCATCTTAGCCTTGTAAAAATAGTCTTATGACTATTCTCCAAACCATCCAAAACTATGTTTGAATCATGCTCCGCTAGATAGGGTAGGGCATAGTTCCCTCTCCCTTAAAGTTTTCTAAGAAATAAAAATAATCACTTGAGTCTTTCGTGAGCCCAAGCCAGCCAAGTGTTTTTGCATGCTTTGATACCTCTCTGTAACACACCTGACCCCTAAGTACCTTTTTACTTTTCACTTTTCTCAATCATCTTGAATCCTCTTCCCGAGATCTCCATCATCTTCTGCTCGTCAATAGATTTCCAACGATTGTTACCATGCTCAAATTTGATTTGTGGATTGGAATTGATTCCATTATGAAGCTCTTCAGGCATCATTGGTCAAAGGCCATGTGGCACCCATGTGGGTTCACCTCATTCGTACCATCCCACCTGGCATGGACTCAACCAAGGTTGTCATCCTTTAGCGATGACATGGCCACTGGAGGGATGGTTACGGGGAATTTTCCACGTGACTTTGCAATTACTAGGCCTTCGACCCTTCATCCTTCCTGTCCATTTCTTCGAAGTCTCAAAGTTTCATAGTTCCCTAACACTCCTGCATCTATGGTGGAGATCAATCCACTGTTAAATCCAACGATTGATATTCACCCTCATTCAATGCATAGGATTAAGGGATTTTGGCATTTGGTGCTTTGGCATTGAATGCCCTTTTCTATACTCGCATATCCTTCGGAGTCCTAAAACTCCATAATATTGCCATTTGGCTCCAATGTTTGGTGAGGTTTCTCATAGTGTTGTTATGAACATACCCATAAAACTCTCGAAGTCCCAAGGTCCTGCCACATAGGTCTAACATTCGGCCCTATTGGAGCATACATTATAACAATCTAAGCCTCCTGAAGTCCCAAACTCATGAACTCCCGGGGTCCCATTAGCCATTAGGTCAAGTAACTATGCACCATGGGGTGACATGTGGTAAAATATGGAGATCACACGTGGCCCAATCGATGGGTGACATGTGTCAAGTTCCATTTGGAACATAAGGTCTGTGAAAAGAATGAATCGGGATGACATGTGGCATGCATAATATGGGTCCACACCACCCTAGGTAACGTCATCATGCCATGTCACTCTGGGCTGACAGTCTCTAGGAACATCATGCTTCTCCTACTAGTAGAATTTATCAGAGCTCTGAAGTCCCAAAATCCCTCCAGTGGACCTTCCAATATCCTTTATCCAATGGTCAAGATAGTTCCATGTGGATCCTTAGATATACAAACTTCATCGCTTCGTGACTTCAATGTTTCGGGGTTTTGATATTTATTTTCCTTTGCAGTGTCAAAGTGGTCAATGCCAGATTGACCATGGTCTAGATCCAATAGTCAAAAGAGAGGTCCTGAAGTATCCTTGAATCGACGGTACTCGTCTCTTCGTGAATTTGGCATTCAGGGGTTTTGTTGTTTAGTTTCCTTTTTACTACTAGAGTGGTCAGCATTGAACAGACCACAATCTAGATCCAACGGTCAATAGAGATGTCCTGAAGTATCCTCAAATCAAAAGTCCTCTTCGCTTCGTGACTTTTGAATTCGGTTTTTTTTTTAGTTTCCTTTTTACTCCCGAAGTGGTCAGCACTGGACTAACCACGGTCTAGATCCAACGGTCAAAAGAAATATCCCAAAGTATCCTCGAATCGACAGTCCTCGTCACTTCCTGACTTTGGCATTTGGGGGGTTTGTTGTTTAGTTTCCCTTTTACTCCCGAAGTGGTCAGCACCTAACCGACCACATTCTAGATCCAACAGTCAAAAGAGAGATCCCAAAGTATCCTCGAATTGGCAGTCCTCGTCACTTCGTGACTTCAACATTCAGGGGTTTTTCTATTTAGTTTCCTTTTTACTCCTGAAGTGGTCAATGCTAGAGTGACCATGACGTAGATCCAATGGTTAGGGAGATCTGGAATATCCTCATATCTACGACTCACATTACTTCACGACTGAGAAGTGGATCGGGGTTTAACAAGAGAATGAATCCCACAATAACGGGTAAATGAATGCCAATTTTTGGTCAACTGTCAAGTTACCAGTTCGACAGGTCACCTTCAATCCATTTATGACGTTGCGATCTTCAGTCACCCCAGAGCTCCGAACTCCTAGAGTCCCAAATAACTTAGCTCCTTTTTTGGTATGATCCAACGACCCAAATCTATCCTTGCAGCTAGATCAATGGTTGTTGTGGATTCTTTTGTACTTTGTGGATCCACTTCCCTTCAATAAGGGATTTAAACCATGGTTTTCATAGGTTGTGGCCTTGGTCTACATTCTGAGCTTGCAAATACTTCAAATGAAGTGTGGGCGCACTTCTTGCGCTTCTCCTAGAAATTATAACTTGGAGAGTTCTTAACCTCTACACAACTTTCATAGGCTCCATGCACCCTCACACTACCTCTTCTAAGATTAACAGACCCTTTTTCCAAGAGACCCAAAACAACTGGAAGTATAGACATGCATACATGAAACTATGCCTATGGTCAACAAAATCACAGTTTATTTCCTTTAATTTGAGCCACTACAGGGGGCTCAAGCATTTACATGTACAAATCATGTCCAAACCATATATTTCCTTAGTTTCTTAAATACACAATAAAGCAAAATAAATAAAAACAATATAATCATCAAACAAGCATGCACATCCCTGAAACGTTCACAAGATATTTAACCTTAATTTATAGTTAAAGTTCAATTTCACAGGGTATGAGAATACTAATCTATTACAAGTTGAAGCCAACCAACTGACTATGGGTTTTCACCTCTCGACCCAACCATAGGCTCAGAGGAATTAAATATTATCACTCTGGTCACCCCTGTGCCAAGCCTTATGTGCAAAGAAGGCATAGAAATTATATCAATTATCAGGTACTAATGGCCTATAAATTATTTTGACTTGAAAGGTATTCTGATTTTGAAAATCATCAGGATTAAACAAAGATGCAACGACTGTCAACAAATCTTATTTTTTATTTATTTCCTTGGGAATAAATGATATATTAAATGAGATGAAGGAATACATCAATTCATCTACTCTTCTAGCAAAGAGTATTAATCCTTCCTTTTTTATTTTATATTTCTTTTTTATGTGATTTATAACAAGTTTGGAGTCACCAATTATGATCAAAAGTTAAATCTTCATTTGGATTGCAAGATTCACTCCTTGTATTAATGCCTCATATTCATCTTCATTGTTCATACAAGGAAATTCAAGCCTGGTAGCATGAGGATATATAACTGAACTGGGGATTTTGAACACAATTCCTACTCCGCTTCTTGAGCTGCAACATACACCATCAAAGGACATCCTCCAAAATCCTTCAAAATAATATTTTACTTATTGTTTCAAAATATTCATTTGCTCTTGATCAAGGACAACATAGTTTCCCATACCAACATCAATATAATCTTCCATTAATTCATTGTCATCTTTCTCTAAGGAAAATGATTTTATTTTTTCGCAAGGAACTATAGTCATTATTCCATCTTTATTTGGAAAGATCATGCAACTCCCATAATTCATGATATACCCTCCTATCAATGCAGACCATTCTCTCCCAAGAACTACTCCATAGGCAGGAGGAAGATCAACCATTGTAATCAGTTGTGATATGTGGGGCAACAATTATCCAAGCATAAAAATCATTGGTTTCTCCATATGTTGGGACTTTTCTTGAATCAATGGCATAGATACTCTCCTCAGTTTCATAATACTTGGTACAACTCATCCCAAGTGCTTCCATTGTTGCTAATGTCATGTTATTATTTGTCGCTCCAGTATCAATTAAACAATTATGACTTACCACATCATGGTTTTCTATTGTAATATAAAAAGGTGGGACTTTACCTTTTGGTCTTAATGTTGATTTATTCTAATGTTTCCTTGGGTTTCATTCAACAACTTCAATTCTATGACTTGGCTCATCTAAAATTTTAAGAATGTTTTCTGTCTGTTACGAGATTTTGACAAATTCCATGAATGGTAGAGTGATTCTTAATTTTGTCAGATCATCAATCACAATATATGTCATTTGTGGAGGATTCTTCGCTTGAATTACAACCGACTACTAGTCTACTACTTAGTTGATTCTGCTCCACTCGGTCTTAGATTTTCCTTTTCTTTCTATATATTTTCTTTTGTTTTAAATTTATTTGTTTGTTCTCTTGTTTGAACAACATCATCTTATAATATGTCAATTTCTTTGTGTTCATCAAATATATACATGGATGTCTCTCTTTCATCCATGTGTATAGATTCAAGAATTTGTCCTTGAAAAAAATCAACCTCTTGATTGTTAATTATCTCATCTTCAAAAATTTCTCCTAAGATTACAACATTTGGATTTGGCACCCTAGGTGCCCTCTATCTAAATTCTTCGTTTGTACCATAATTTCCTATTCTTTGTCCTTGAACATGATTTCTCCTTTGTTCTTGAATAGGCATTCTTGGATTAGGAGCAAATTTTTCATTTCTTCTTAGTATTATTAATTTGTTTTGCATCTGTCTAATAGTTCGGTTCATCTGTGCTATCTGCATCCTTTGTCTAGTCTCTTTCATTATTGCTAGATCATTTTCAACATAAGGAATTTATCCTTTGAGTATCCCTCCACCAATTCCTCGGTCTCCAGTGTTTCATGCTCTTTGATATGCAACTCTTCTTGAAGTTGATGCTCCTTGATATGAAATTTAAAGATTATCCATTTGTGTTTGGACCTTCTTGAGAATGATATATGGATCAACATCTGTCTCCAACATAATTTCTTCCATTTCTATCACTTTATTCATAACATCATTTATATTATCAATTTGTGCAACCCTGATGGAAAGTTTCATGTTTGAAGGAATCACATTTTTGTAACACCCAAGTGCGATTGGAGAATTTGTCTTGTGATTTTCTTGGATCTTATTAAGTGTTCTTAAAAATCAGAAATTGAAATCTCGGATCCTTTCCCCCTTTTTCAAACGGATTTGGGTGAATTGAGTGAGCAAAGTATGGCCGCTTCCACTTTCAGAATTCATCCAGTTATATTTTGTCTATTCTAAGGAAAATATAACCGATTTTTGATTGCTCATTTATGTTCTCTTTTCCAGGTCTTGCATTGTTCCTGCCCTGTTCCAACTATGTTCTTGCTCTTTTCTTATTTCATTTCTTTGTTTTATGGTCCACAAGAGCCAATCCCAGTCCATCTTTGGATAGATGCCTTTTTATTTTCTTAAGATTATTAAAGACTATTCTATTTTTGAGAAAACTCTAGAGAGCTAATTCGGGGTTAATTTTAATTGTATCTTTGAATTCTAAGCATTTGAGGATAAGATTTTTTAAATTAACCTATCAAACCCAAAAAAAAATTATTTTAATGGAAAGACACATTTAAAGTTCTCTCATATATTTTTGACCTTTTATTTCTCTTTCTTTGAATGTGATCAAGAAATATTTGAAACTGTGATGGATGTGAGGTTCATATTATTTTTATTATAGTTATTTTCTTTGTATCATACTTCTGCAAGTTTATTTATTTTATGAGTGAAGTTTCCTTGTCCAATTCTTGGGAATTCTTAATGCATGCATATTATATTCAGTGTTTTATTTTATTTTAATCATAAAGATTTGGATTTTTCTCTTTAGCACTATCACATTTAAAAATTATGGTCCCACAATCATTAAACAAATCTTTAAAGAAGTAAAGAGGAGTACCACCTCTAGAAAAATTAAGGGGGTCTCATATCCTCATGAGGTTGTTGTTTCGATCGTAACCAATTTAAACATCAACAAAACCCTAGCCCACATGTGACGTCTATGGAATAGAACGTGATGTTTTAGGCCTCCAGAGGCTAACATTGAGGTGCAAGGGACTATAATGTGATCGTCTCATGGTATCCAAGTGCCTCCAAAGGAAACATTCATCCTCTCAAATTTCCAATGAGATGGGGCGCATCATCCAACCTGTGATATTCATTCCCTTATGAAGGTCCAAGCAACCTTGTTCCTCCATAAACAAGATTTCACCTAGCAAGGCCTTGCAAAGACAAACAAGTACACCATCCGAGAGTCCACAAGTTGCATGTATCATGCCAAGTAAGCCATATTTAGTAAAATAACCACCCAAACATGTGCATCAAATCCCCCCTTTTCAAAATAAGCAAATGCTTAAATACCTTATACAACTTGCAAAATTTAAGTATGGAAAGGTTGTCATGGTACCCTATTGGGTAGATCAATCCCCAAGTCAAGGAGTGTTTTCCAGGAGGACCCTATCTAAGTCATGTAAAAGAGTATGAGGTGGATGGGGTTATGAATTTTGGGAATGGGGTTTCTTGACATATAACGGATCATATTGTCTCATTTATGGGTGCCTTCGTAGAGGGTGTGTTGCATCCTCCTTTTCAATGCAACCTTTTTACAAACCCTTCATTTGTCATTAATTGATTAAGGTGCGAACATTGAGTACTATATGCAAGGGAAAGTAAAGAGTATTGTAATTCCACTTGAAGCTAGGAATACATTGAGTGCCATGTGCAAGGAAAGTAAAAGACACTGCAAGTGCATTCCCTCAAAAAGTGAGACATTTATCATTTATGTGTTTTATTTTATAGGTCCTTGATTTTTTTGGAGAATCATTTCATTGATCTCAAGACCTTAGGGTGAGCATATGGAGGAAAATTCTTTGGATTTTATCTTTTTCCAGCTACAAGCCTCTGGGCCTTTATCTCCTTCTTCCCATGAAATGGGGTACAAACCCTTCTTGGGTCAATATACCTGGAAACCCAAAAGGTGAGGAGATGAAAAGGGAAGAAGTATGGAAAATGGTAAGTATGTATAGGAGTGGTATGATGACCCTTCAAGGAAACCCCCTAGTAGAAACCATTTTCCCGAGGGTGACCCACTTACTAGGACAACATGTCAACCACCAAGGTGAAATGAGGAAAATGGAATAATTTCCAAGAAAAAAATTTCAAAACCAATAAAGTACCCTTTGCAACATGTTCAAATGCTTCAGTTATTAAAATGAAACTTACCATGACACCAGAATTCTTACCTCATGGAGTAAGACCTGTTGTCCTCTGTGGGTCAGGATGTTGTGGTGGATGCTACTACCATTGAAAAAATGGTGATGTATGGTGAGAGAAGGGGATATTCCATCTGCCTCTTGGTACTCCATGTCTTCAACCTGAGGGCCTTGAGACATCATCTCCTTAGTTACCCCTAGAAATGGAGGGTAACAAGGACCAAAGATTAAATATAGATTCCCCTTTCCCTAGTTCAATTTTGTGTTCCTTGGAGATAAAGGATAATTCTATTCATACAAGTGTTCCTCATAAGCATGGTGTTCCACACATCATTTTCAAAGTAGTTACTTGTAATTTTATTATCAAATTTTTAAGCCAACCTTTTAGGTTCCCAACTGTAACAAGAATATATGTAATGTTCAGATAGAATATGATGACAAGATAGAATATGACTATAATTTTAGCTTATCAAAGTTGAACCTTCCCCTTTTAGGCTCCACAAATGTTTTTAATGAGGCATGTCAAGCCATATAATTTTGTAGCAAAATTCCTTCTAATTCTCAAAATTTAACAATATAAGAAGCCAAAGTTCCAATCAATCCCGATTTTTAATCAATTTTTCAAGAATATAGGTCAATTTATAATGGGGAAAACCTCTTATCAGTATTATTCTACCATTCAAAAAAAATGGATCATGATGAAACTTTAGTCATACTTTTTTTGTCGAATTCTTATTGGATTTGTGGAAAAAAGGAGTTATTTTGTTACAAAATTACCTTGTTCCAAAAATATGCCAGTAAGATTCATGAAATTAATAAATTTTATGAAATAAGATGTTTTTTTATGCTAAATGGTTACTTCTAATAAATGTTTATATGGCTTTAATTTTATGAAAAAAAAATTGAAATATTAAAGTGATGAAAACAATTGCTATCATAAAAATGTAATTAAATGTGAAAATTAATTTTAAATACAAATTTATAAATCAATGTGATAACATTTTCTTTTATTGCGAAATCAATATTTTAGAACCATATTAAACTTATCACTTTTATTTACAATATTGCAAATCTCATTACTTAGTATATTTTGTTGCATGTTAGACCATATATAGTCTACACTTTTTCCAAATTACATTGCCCGAGGAAAACCCCCCAATTACTTCCCCTCATTTGAGGATGGTACCCAGGGTAAATCCTAGAATCTTCAGGAAACAAAGGCCGGTCAATAACAAGGCCTGAAGCCATTACAATGATATACTCATTAAGAGCTCAACATGCCACTTATAAGAATTGAACTTGGGTGGGAAGATTAATTCCTCCCAACCACCTGAGCTAAACCCAAATGACTATAGTCTATGCTTATTCAAGTAAACAAAATATTTTTTATAAGAAATTCTAATGTGATAAAACAAAGGAGCTTGAGAGAGAAAGAGGATAATGGGTGAAAAGGTGGTGTTCCACTATTTCTTCACGTTTTATGTCATTGTGAGAATTTCATTTAAATGTTGCTTTATGGGTGATCCCTTAAATTTTTCTGCATATCTTTCATTCCCTTTTGGATAAGAAAAATTTCCTTCATGCTTGAATGATTTTTTTATGCAAGGATGGAATGTATGATTGGCCAATGAGTGGAAAAAGGAAACTGTAAGGTAGCTAGAGAGGTAGTGGGGGGGGCTAGAGGGCCCATAGTGATAATAATGGAGGCCATTCAATGTAAGGTGGACTAGGTCCACTATATTATTAAATAAGGCCCACTATGGTAGTTAGATATAATAAATGGGTAGTTAAATATAATAAATGTAAGATGACTTCATAGAAGGTTCTACTTCTAGAAGATTTATCCTCTAGAATGTTCTTAGGTGATGGTAGTACTATATAAAGGGGTTCAAGCAATGTAATGGGATATGAAGAGAAATATTGTATTTGGAGCAGTAGCTCAATGGGAGGATGCCCCCTCGAAGAGGCAAGTGAACATGAGAGGATCCCTTCCATAATAGGATCCATTGTACGGTGTTGCCCTACCTCAAGGGTTTGATAGTAATAGAGGAGATTTTTCATATTGTTCTTGTATATCTGTTGTGGTGATTTTGTATTTAGTCTTTGGTTCTTAACAAGTGGTATCAAAGCACTTTCCTTGGCAAGCATTGTGGGCAAATATTATTTTTTTTGCAGATTTTTTTTCGGAGAAGAAAAAAGAGGGTCGCGACATTCCAGAAAGTTTAGGTATATTTTTGTGCAAAATTTACAGAAACGGGTTGTAGATCTGATTTCCTCTCAGAAAAACACCCAAGTTGAAAAACAAAATCGTCTGAAACGGAGTCCAGGAAGTCAAGATATTGAAGTTTTAAAATCTACAATTTTTCAGGGTTTTTCCGCGGACGGCGCACGATTTTTTTAATATCTGTAGCAGTTGGAGGCCTAATTTGTCCAAACAAATTACAGTGATGACTCTACTCCACCTTCTGTAGAGAGCATCAATGTCTCACATCAGGAGCTAGTTACCAGTGTCCAGCCTGCATATTCTACAATGGTATTGTTCCTTCCAGATTCATCTTTGATCATCTCCCACTATGTGGATGGATATTCTTATTTTGATCCACATGATAGGTGTCAGTATTGGGAGAATCATTTTCAGTTGGTTATTGGGTGCCAATATCTTCCATGTGGGGTTCACATGAGAAATTGGACATGGGACCCTCGTTTACAATGGCGGTTGGACTACTTTAGCATGGTGGCTTCCATTTCTCAATGGAAACCTGGTTCTCTAGTCTACTTCAACACTATGGTCCAAACTTATCCATGGGGCCCTGGTATATGGTTGTACATCAAGCATTGATCTCAATAGGAGGATGCCCCCTCGGAGAGGCAAGTGAACAGGAGAGGATCCCTTCCATAATAGGATCTATTGTACGGTGTTGTCCTACCTCAAGGGTTTGATAGTAATAGAGGAGATTTTTCATATTGTTCTTGTATATCTGTTGTGGTGATTTTGTATTTTGTCTTTGGTTCTTAATAGAAACATGGATTGGAATTTGAGAAGTGGTTTTGGGAACATTGCATGGCATGTAATTAGAGTAAAATTGGCTAACAAAATATTCAAAATATATCTTATGAGATGCACATTATAGGAAAGAAGCGATTGGAGAAAGCATTCACCCCCTCAAACCCTAGTAGTGTTGCAATCCCAAGAGTAAAATATATTATGCTTGGTATGTGTAATCATTGGAAAACCTTAGTTCACAATAATTGGAAGTACTGACAAGTGGTAACCAATAAAAATCTAGACAATTATGAGACAGCCAAGTACTTAATTGATATAAATGAGGTGCTTATCTATTTGGTTTCCCATGGAAATTGATTTTTCTTTTAAAGACTATTTGAGAATTGGTTTTCTGCTAATACATGCTTTCTTCTAAATTGAATGCAATTTATCATTTATTTTTCATCGTTCTTTTTGAATAACTTCTTACTTACGATCCATTTTTATCCCATTAAATATTGAAGGTTTGTATTCCAAGAATCTATTTTCTAATCAAACTTGATTTTATTGTTTCAAATGTTGTTTTTTCCTTGTTATATTTCCCAAAAGCCTATTGTAGGTCTAAGCTTAATTTGGTTGATTTACCTTGCAATTTGAGTTTCTTGGTTGATCATCCTTTTTTTTTCAAGAAAATGCCAGATCTAGCTTGATCATTATTTTTCTTTAGATTGGTATAATTTTCAATGTTGTATTATCCTTTTTTCCAGTCCTAGTGATCTGTTTGTAACATCTGAGTGAAGCTAAGAAAATATTATGAGCTATTGAGATGGCCCAAACAAGTAGATTCAACCCTCAGAACCAAGCACCATCCTCTCTTGCGTATTAAAGTTGCATTATGAGCTTTATTTCAGTAATTTACATCCCTCTAAGGTTTTAACTTATGTATCTCTCCTTTTCTGGAAATAATTTTGACCTTGGCATGGATTTTCCTCTTGTTAAATTGTTTGCAATTTTCTTGATGGGTTAAGTGCAAGGCCTTATAAAAATCAAGCACACTTGGTAATCTTTGCAATATTTCATTTTACTTATTAGTTGTGTTATAAACAAAGAAGTCGTGAATAAATGTCTCGTTATAGCTAAAGAAGTTAAAATAGTGGGGGAAATGGTGCTTTCCCAAATAATTGATTCCCATAAGATCTTAAAAAATCAGTTAAGTGGTGATTCAACCAACATGAAAAAACCATCCATTCACATTAAAAGAGGACACCATGTGAAGGGATTTCAATGAGGAATCTAGGGTTAAACATATTTTAGGGTATATCCTTATTTTTAGACATGAACGATCATTTTCTAAAAACAAGCATCATCTTCACCTAGTTGTAAAGACCTACTATTTTCCTCATCCACCATTTCTATAACATATACTTTTAATTTGGTAAAATGATTGGGAAATGAAATTCGGTAATATGTGGGGGAATATGGATATCTCTTCCAAGGTTATGGATGTTTATTGGTAGCGAAAAAAGGTCTATTACATCGAGGTTATGGATGCTCAGGTGTAGTGGTGCAACACAGAAAGAAAGTGAAACAACTTGTTTGCTCAAAATATTTAAGCCCATTTAAAGTAGAAAACTGTGATTATGACTGTTACCTGAAACATCAGTTAAATTTTTAAAGGAAATCAACTCCATAATTTATATCTTTAGTAAAAACCGCTAAGTCATTGAAACTACATGATTGGAATACTATGGGTTCATGTTATAAGGGAAGGACCTAAAGAAACCATTTTTTTGAATTATAAGGTTTGATTCTTTTTGAAAAATTTTGGTTTCATGTTAAAAACTATATGATTGAATACATGATTCAAATATTCATGGATTCAACCAATGCGTTGCCATTTGTTGAGATCTTAACAACCCCCTCAAGTTTTTGACAAACTTGGGGCCCCACCTTTTTATTTTCATGAATACACTTTCTTCTTTTGGACATATATTGACCCTGGTTTTTCATTGCCTTTGTGCATTACTCATCCCTTTTAGATGGTTAATTTATGTAACATCTTGCTCTTGCACACACCTGATTTGACTTATTCTTTGAGGACACTTGCATGCAAGTGATCTAGTTCATTATATGATTGACTGTTTCACTTATGGATTATGATGATGTTGTGGATATCATGATACACTATTTGATTATATATGTGTCGATAGGTGCTATTAACTAGTTTCTCCTGAGTGTGCAGGACTCTGGACAAATTGAGGATTCTGATGGCATCGATGGACCTCCTTGGACTCTGGATCGAGTCAGGGAGTGGACTGTTTGTGGTTTGAGTATTCTTTTATTTCATATGTGACATATGACTGGTATATTATGATGTTGTTTATGGATCACTGACATGTTTCGTTGATGGATGAAGGCTGACAATAGCTTKCTAATCAGACTCACATTTGGAGCAAAAGGGTCASGCATGACAACCAGATATATTGAGGGAGAGGTGTGGCAAAATCCCTACCAGAACCTACTAGCACTCCCATCATGGCTCGATCTGTAGGTTAGTGATTACCTAGTTCAAGAGATCCAYGATGTCGGGAGGGAAGACTGAGACAATTGCTCACAAATATTCTAAGGGGTGCACAATAAGGTAGGTTCCTTATTCATTAGAAGCCCTTAGTCTCCCACAAGGTCACCTAACAGAGTATTGACTCCAAGGGTTGGACGTCTACAAAATTAGTCTAAAGGTGAGTGGCACCCTTGGAGCATGTAGTGCGTCTTAAAGGGCACGTCACATAAATGAAACATGGATAAAGGMGAGTGGCACCCTTGGAGCATGTAGTGCGTCTTGAAGGGCACGTCGCGGTTTTAACATTGGTGAGTCAATGAACCCAGGTACCTAGAAAATAATATCTCACTTTGACTTGGTCAACCTTAAAATAAATATTGTATGAGTAAAGTTTAATAATTATAAAATTTCCCTTAAAAACCCTTTGCTAAGCCTAATTGAAATTAGAGCATAGGTCTATTTGGGGGTATAAGGACTAAAACTAATTAATCAATTTATAAAGGGGGGATGAAGAAAAAAATCAAATTTAAAAATTAAAGGAGAGAGAATTTATCCAAAATTTTAATGGTTGGTTATGTACAAAACTTGCTAATTTAGAACTTAGACCAAAAAGGGGAAACTTAAATACAAAAGGAATGTGGAACATAGAAGGGAGTCTAGTCTAGAGAACTTTCCAAATTTGAACTCAACTAAGCTTCAATAAAGGCATCAGTCATTAAGGGAATGTGTGGGAATAAAGTGACATCGAGGAGCATTTTTAGGAACGCTTTTAGGTGGGTGAGGGAAATTGGCAAATTAATTTAATTAATTAAATGAATTTCTAGTGTAGCTAAGGGATCAAGTGACAAGTGTACGGAGGAGAATATTCCTTTTAAAATTTTGATAAAAAGAATTAAAGATTCATTTTGGAAACTAGTCACTAAGAGAACACTATAAAAGAAATGGTAGAGGAAGGGAATGGGGACGATTGGTATGTGTAAGGTTATGCTGCTGGATTTTTCTCTCGATTGATTTTTCTTGTGGGAGTTGGGGTACCCAACTCATATAGAGAGTGGTAGATCAACCTTACAAGGTGATCTGGGAGATAGATTCCTCTGGTTCATGCATGTGGACCCTTTGTGGCTCGAGGGGCTAAGGGGGAAGAAGAGTACCCCTAGTGTTGGCTGGGAGGTACCGGTGAGGTCTTCACAGTTAGCAAGCGGAGGGCGGGATGAAACGCAAGCCAAAGAAAACATTATCGAATCCTCAACCTAGGTAATGGTATTTCTGCTGAAGATCAATGGTTATAAGAATATAATTTCTTTTATATATATGATGGATTGATGGTTAGAGGATTTAATTCCTTTTTATATATGTTGGATTGATGGTTATAAGATTAAATTTTTAATTATGCTTGGACATGGTATTTCTGCTGAAGATTGATGGTTATAAGAATATCATTTCTTTTATATATATGTTGGATTGATGGTTAGAATATTCGATTCCTTTTTATATATGTTGGATTGATGATTATAAGATTAAATTTTTATATGTTGGATTGATGGTTATACGATTTAAATTTTTCATATATATGTTGGCATGGGTATCTCTTTTGACGATTGATGAGGATAAGATTTGATTCTTTATACGCCTGGCTATGGTGTTTTGCTGGAGATTGATTGAGATAGAATGTATTGGCTAGGAGAAGATACGAACCCCTTCCTGAGTCAAAATTCCTTGTGTTTAGTTATATCTATGTCCTTGGTTGTTACACAACACTGACTGTACCGTTCCTTGTTCTTCTAGCTCTCGGTCCCTTCTCTTCTTACACATTTTGGGTCTAACCCTTTTAACCTATTCTTCAGGTGAAGTATCTAAATACGATCCCTGATCAATTGTGCCCATAGACCATGTGCCCTCAAGGCAAGGCGAAAGGAAGAGATGCTCTGACTTCTTGGGTCTTAACTCGCTCCCTGATTGAGAATAAGTGTTGGACTTATTCGATGACATGTTCTTGGACAGCACAATTCCTTAGTTGTTCTTGTTGTCACCAAGCTCTTGATGTCCAGTATTTTGTTCACTCTTGGCATTTTCCCATAGACTAGGATTCCTTTCCTTACCTTTCATGGCGAATTTTCCAGAAAAACACAAAAAAAAACCTCTGCGTGGTCGATCGAGACTTCAAGTTATCACCTAAAGTCTCTACGTGTTGGAAGGTCATCTGACAGATTTATTGTTGCATGTGCCTCTCCAACATTCTCTTGATTAATATCTCTGAGTTGGCACCTAACTTCGTCTAGTGTACTATCATTGCCTAGTTGCCTCCATAACAGTGTTGATTTTGTAAATCTTCCTGTCAGGATTTTAAAATTTAATAAACATGATATAAATGTCTATGCTTAGACCTAATCTTTTAATTTACAATCAACTTCCTTTCAATATAAGATAGGGATTATTTAAGGAATTAACTAACTAATTGATTTAAGGAACAATGATCAAATTTATTAAAAGTGACGTAATTAAATTAAATCTAATTAATCATACTAGATATACACATAAAATAAATCGTATATAAATTGATTTAATGATTTGATTTAGAATCCAGATGACAATTGTTAGTAATGTAGAAGGAGATTTTATTGAAGTGAAGTTCCTCTTAAGAACAGACGATTCTTAAGGAGACCTACGCATGTTCAACTTCTTTTGATGTGTTGAAGATACAACAACACTTACTGGTGGCTTGACTATACCAATGACAACTCATCCTCATCACAATCCGCATCGTGCCTATCAAGGGATTGATATCCTCAATGCTGTCAACATTTTGGTGATCCCGTCTTTGGAAATGTTTGATTTAGATTGTAGATCGAAGGTGAAGGACAAGAGTTAGTTATTGTATTTTAACATATACTATCACTGGAAGACCAAAGTCTCAACTCACCATTAAAAAAATAAGTAGACAAGATCAGAAAAATAGATGCAATAAGAAACATCTACCAAGGTTCATTTAATTTCCATTTGTCGACCATTCGCCATTTGTTGACTACTAGATGAAAATATATTTTACTCTATAACTATATCCTATAGCCCCATATGGGGAGCGTGATTCCTTAATTTGCTTTAACTATCTGGGTACACCTGTCAAATCCTCGAGCAGTCTCTTGTGGAATCCTTCCCGCAGAGATAAAAACATTTATCCCGTGTCTCTTGAGAGTAGAAACATTTAAAAGGGGTAGGATTATGATTTATTAACTTGGGGAAACCCACTACTTCAGTTATTTACATCTTGTATAAGAACAATTTTGTTTTTCTAATTTATGTTAGGAAATGCCCATTTCTCCAGATCCCTAGAAGGGCCCAACCTTCTTTTAACCATTCTTGATTGATTGGGGATCTTCCTCACCGTGTTAATGGTCGTTTATGCCAAGTGTATGGTAGGATGAATGCTTAAGTTCAGGTTGCTTGTAAGCCATGTCTTACTCATCATCATCCTCATTTACACTTTTTTTTTGTTTAATTATTGATTTTCCCATGATGCTAAAATCTTGATTGTTTATTAAGTTAACCCCTTGCCCAAAAATAGTTGGGTTCCATACTTACATATGAATAAGATGACTTTTATTAATAACAAGATAGGTTGGTTATATGGTTGAATTTAATGTGTTGGAGATTCAAATAGTAGAGTGGTGTTCA
>JZKD02S0196736.1:293703-323329 GCA_000966675.3 Picea glauca | reverse complement strand
GGTAGGAAATAACATGGATGTTATCAAGGAGGTGAAATCGCAGTTGTCCTCCAAATTTGACATGAAGGATCTCGGTGCTGCTAACTTCATTTTGGGAATGGAGATTAAAAGAGATCGTGCAAATAAGAAACTCTGGTTGAATCAGAGAAAATATGTTGAGATGATATTGCAGAGGTTTAATATGCATGGAAGTAAACCAGTCAAGGTTCTTATTCCTACAGGGGTAAAGTTATCTACAGATCAGTGTCCCAAGACACAGGAAGAAGAAGAGGACATGTCCCATGTTCCATATGCCAGTGCAGTTGGTAGTTTGATGTATGCAATGGTCTGTACTAGACCATACATTACACATGCAGTGCGAGTTTTGAGCAGGTATATGTCAAAACCAGGGAAGGAGCATTGGACAGCAGTAAAGAGGGTCTTCAGGTATCTTTGTGGCACTACTAGTTATGGATTGTGATACCAAGAAATACTAGTATTGGACAAAGTGCTAGGCATACATGGCTTTGTTGATGTAGACTAGGCTGGAGATCTGGATCGCAAAAGATCTACAAGTGGGTATGTGTTTAACCTATTTGGAGGAGAAATTAGTTGGATGAGCAAAAGACAAGCTGTAGTGGCACTCTCAACTACAAAAGTTGAATACATGGCAACCACTCATGCAAGCAAAGAAGCAGTATGGTTACAAAGATTGTGTTCAAGTATTGGGTTGGTACAACAAGCAGTGAGATTAGATTGTGACAGTCAGAGTGCAATCTTTATGGAAAAGAACCCAGTTTATCATTCAAAGACAAAGCATATTGATGTTCAGTATCACTTTGTGAGAGACATGGTTGAGGAAAAGAAGGTGTTGCTGGAAAAGGTTGACACTTTGAAGAATGTTGCAGATTCATTGACAAAGTCTGTGAGCACAGAAAATTTCTCCTGCTGTAGAGTAACAATGGGCATTGTTGCCATAGATTGTTGACTATATAATCCTCTGGACCCCTGGATGCAAAGAAAACAACAAGTGGGAGAATTTTGGGTATGTGTTAAATTCTTTGCATGTGTGTGTGTGGGCAGATAAGATATGACAACTGCGGATTTTGATTTTTTTAACGGTTTTGTAAATTAATCCCGGATTAAGGGATTAGGGTTTTGGTATCTATGGAATACCTAAAAACATTGTATATATATTGTATAGTGAATGGTGAAATTCGATATAATGAGTATAAGAAAGGTTTTCCCGGTTGAGGGTTTCCGGTATAAATCTTTGTGTACTATGTGAATGAGCCATTGATTAAATTTTGTTTTGCTTAAGAATCTATATGCATTTCTTTACTTCACTAGTTTTAAACTTACAATGTGGTCTTGGGGCATTCCACCCTTATCCCCTCCTTAGTTGGTCTTTTTCTTTTTAAAATAAATGCTTAACCCTAAGTTGTTGAAATTGTTTACCTACATTATTGTTTAGCGTAATAGTTTAAGTAGTTGCACCATGAATAATGGATAGCTCCTCTTGTGCAATGAACCTTAAGTGTCGAAGAATGACTAGTTGAATAAATAGAACTATTGCACGCATTGATTTTCAATATAATGTATGTTGGGTATACATTAGACCTTTTGCGCGCAACGACAACTTGGTGTAAGGAGTGGTGGTTTAGTCATAGGACCATTCGTGTTATGAAGGTTTCCCTTATGTTGATTTAACATATTTTCTAACGCCTTTAAATTTTCCATGTTGATGGTTAATAACTAGATTTCCTTGTGCCCCTAATTATCAATGATATTGGATTGAATCAAAGCTTATTTTTGTGCAACAATTAATTATTGATCGATGGATTATAAGGCGGTATTACTTACAACCTTAGAATGATGTGGATACGTGCTTGATTCAGAATGGTTTTATTCTTATGCCTTAGAATTTTTAATTTACTTATGTTGATTACTAGAATGCTATGGTGCCTTGATGATCATAGGATGATGTGTCACTAATGTAGCTATTAATGGATGTGCGTAGTTCCTAACGCAAAGAAAAACATTTTTTTTTACCTGTTTTATTGTCACTTTTGTTTTCATAATGGAGGGGTTGTTACATATGGTATCAAAGCAGGTTCAACCCTACCAGTGTGGATAGTCATGCCTTCTACTGAGTTAAACCTTTGATTAATAACTTAGTGATACTTAAAATTTTAACTTGTCTTGGCGGGAATCACGATTAGAGGAAGTTGCAGAGATTGCCAACGTGGTGTTGGGGAAGGAGGTACGACACCTCCAGAAGATCCCACACACTAGGAGTCTAACCCCAAGGAGGAGGAACAAGTCCTTGGGTGGTAGTCCATTGTTGTAAGTGATGTGGATGGTCTAACAAGGTCCTTCCAGGGAAATGTCAGAGGCCTTGATTAATATTTTGTACTGAGATGAGGCCAGGGTGCCTATACCCCTGTGAGTCCATAGCGTGCCCCAGCCAACACTGGTAGCTTTCATGGAAAACTTGAGAGGGATAAGTTCCTGAGTCCACGAGTGCCACAGATGGCTCAGCTGTCGCAGCATCGCTGGAGAGCAAGGCAATGTGATTCGTGCTTTGTGATTTCGACCTCCAACACGAAGGTCCACACGATGGTCTTCAGATAGGGGAGCACTCTTGTATGGTGGAAGACGCTCCTACTTCAACTAAACATGGTTGTCGAAGTCATTTTATGGGAACAGTTTGAGGTACGGTTCCAGGAGAAGTAATTGTCAGAGGAATTCATTGAGTGTCATCTCAATGAGTTTAGTGCCTTATAACAGGGTGGTCGTACGGTGTTGGATTATGAGACCAGATTTATGGATCTACTTTGGTATGCCCCACATCTGAACATGGAGAAGATGAAGGTCAGCAAATCTATGTTCGACCTTGACTCCATATTTCGTGTGAAGGAGAGGGTCTAAATACCTCGTACATTGAATGATGTAGTCCAGTAGGCCTCTTAGCTGAAGAAGAATTGACTACAGGAGTCAGGGCAGCAATCCTACAAGACCGTCTGGAATGATTACATCTGGTGCAAAACAACATCATCCGCCAACCAGAAAAGACATATTGGTATTAAGATACGTCTATAGAACCCTTGAGTCACAGCACCACGACATCGAGTTCCTCAGCATAGAACCCCCTATAGAGGACCATCGATTCAACAATGATCGTGGTTGGGATTTTTTAGTGGAATAGACCAGGGTTTCAAGCTGGTGGGCCAACAACTACTACCTCAGGGACCAGGAGTACAGGACTGAAGACCAGATGTTGAACATGTGGAGAGACACATTACCAACACGACTATCCATTTGAGAGGGCCAGAGAAACCGAGTCGACATGACATACTATCATTTTGAATATGGGTAAGTCTCATAGGATTCATGACTGCGGTGAATAACTGCTAGGCCGAGCACTAGTCCACTGTGCTCAAGGCATCAGGAACCATCGCCAACCAAAATTTTAGTATTTTTTATATCCCGGTGCTATAGAGAGATATATTTCTTGTACCACGTTGATGGGATTAGGTAAGGGCATTGGACCCGACAAGTTTAGATTCGTCGAAGTGGCGTTGGGTGCTAACTGAATGGTTGGAGGAAGGGGTATGAACTATCGCTTCAACCTAGGGAATAGTGTAACAAAGTCCGAACTATGTCACGATCTTAAGATCTTATGACGTCATGATCTGTATGGACTGGATGGAATCGCATGATGTGATGCTCAATAGTGAGGGAAGCAGTTGAGTTGAACCGACAATGAGAGAAGGAGAAGAGTGATTATAGGAAGAAAACATGGAGTATCCCTGAGGTTCATCTCTTCCCTAAGGCTATGGAGGAATATGCACAAAGGATGCAAGTTATATGCAATCCTAGTGATGAACGACAAGGTCTTGGTGGATGTATTAGAATACCTTCCGATAGTATGAGATTTTGCGGATGTGTTCCTTGAAGAGTTGTTGAGTTTTCCACCGAAGGCAAGATGGAATTTACCATTGACTTGAAACCTAGAATCGAACTGTTAGCAAGAACACCTTCTCATATCGAACCCTGAGTTACAGGAGTTGAAAATGAAACTGAAGAGTTGTTGGACTTAGGACTTATACTTCCAAGTGTGTCACCATGGGGTGCGCCTATTATTTTTATACGAAAGAAGGATGTGTCGTGGAGACTCTTCATTGACTACTGACAATTGAAAAAGGAAACGATCAAGAACCAATATCTGATGCCAAGGATAGATGATATGTTGATCAGATGAAGGGAGTGACGGTGTTTTCAAGGATCGACTTGAGATCAAGGTATCACCAGTTACATATAAAGGAGGGATACATTCCTAAGATCGCTTTTAAGATGAGGTTGGGACACTATGAGTTACCGTTTTGACTGACAAATTCCCCAGGGGTATTCATGAGATTGATGAATGGGGTGTTCCACGAATACTTGGACAAGTTTGTTCAAGTACTCATTGAGATATTTTGATATAATCTCGGCGAGGAAGACCAGGACGAACTTTTTCACCTCGTACTATAGTGTCTACGAGAGAACAAATTATTTGGGAAACTGTCGAAATGATCATTTTTGGGCATGTCATCTCCGACGAAGGTGTCGCTATGGATCCAACAAAGGTAGAGGCTATCATGGAATGGCCTGCATCGAAAAACGTCCCAGAAGTACATAGCTTCAGGGGTTAGTAGGATATTATCAACAGTTCATTGAGGGTTTTTCAAAGATAGCAATTCGATTACAGAATTGCAGAAGGAGAACAAGAATTTTGTGTGGACCAAGAAATGCATAGAAGCATTTCTAAGGCTCAAGGAGTTGTTGATGACAACGATGATACTAAAATTCCCTGACATGGATGAATACTTCTTGGTGTGCACTGATGCATCCAATGAAGGCTTAGGCAGAGTCTTGATGCAAGACGGTCGAGTGATCGCTTACACCTCAAGGAAGCTAAGAAGGCATGAGGAGAACTAAGCAATGCACTATTTGGAGTTATTAGCCTTTGTGTATTCCCTGAGAGTGTGGAGACACTACCTGATTGGATGAAAATTTGAACTAAAAACAGACCATTGTGGTTTACAACACTTTTTACATAAGGCGACTTGAAATCACGACAAAAGGCGTTGGTTGGAAATGCTTAGCGAGTGTGATTTCGAGATTACCTACATAAAGGGAACCGTGAACAGAGTGGCGGATGTGTTGAGTCAAAGACCATAAATATTATCAGTGATGCCTATTTAAATCAAATCTATGTGAAAGGATTTTAACTACAGTGCGAAGATGACTTGCAACAAAAGTTTAAGGAATTTATAGGACAAAACAACAGGTTAGTACCAAAATTTGAGGGATTTACGATGGAAAATGACAGATTAATGAGGTATAATAACCAGATTACGTGTCACCTAGCGACAGGTTGAGAATTTATTCTCAAACAAATCTCATAGAGCAGTGTACATGGCTCCTCCTGAAGTCATGAAGAGGAGAGCTGACTTTTAGCACTTATTCTTCTAGAAGGGATAAAGGAGGACATCTTCAACTATGTGGCGATATTTCTAGAAGTTCGGTAGGTGAAGGTTGAACATAGACATCTGACAGGATTTATACCGCTACACGTTATTCCAAAATCAAAATGGGAGGTCATTTCAATGGGATTCATTGGGGAAATTGTCTTTGACGGAAAGGAGGCACGACTCAATTTTGTGGTAATAGACACTCTGACAAAGAGTACACATTTTATCCCTGTGCATATGATGTATCAGGCACCAGGTTTAGCTAGAGTTTATATCAACAATATATTGAGACTGCCAAACATACAAAAAGAATCATATCCGATCAGGGGATCGGTGTTTGCAAGAAGATTGGACGAGTTTCCCAAGAGGCCTTGGGAACACCACTGAACTTTAGTACAACATGTCCCTGAGATAGACAGGCTGACCAAAGGGACAAACCAAATTGGGAAGGTTGTGTTGTGTATGTGTGTGTTGGACTAGCAAAAATATTGGGAATAGTTATTGTCGTTGCCTAAGTTGCGTGGAAAAACAACCATCAAGGTACCATTAAGATGGAACCATTGAGTTTCTTTATGAGTGACCATGTCGGATGCCTTTGAGTTGGGATTGACTCGAGGATAGGGTCCTGGTAGGACCAGAAGTGACCCAAGAATTGAAATAACAATTACAAACGATATGAACAAGGGATGGAAGAAGCGCAAGATCAACATAAGGATTTTGTTGATGTGCATCGTGTGACCATAATTGTGAAGGGACCAATGGTTAACTGTGCCTCATTCTTTGAGGCATATGGAAGATTTTTATCTTGTGTCTGCGAGGGACTTTAGGTCAGTGATCCTACGCATTTGATTGACTTGATTTCCTAGTAGATGTTGGGTGAGGGTGCGCTCATGGTGGACCCAATATGCATTCTAGACCATCACATTCAACAGCTGCGATGTCAAACTGTCGATCAGGTCAAGGACCGGTGTGATGATTATAGTCCACACATGGATACCTGGGAGGATGCATATGATATGCGTCAGTAGTTTTCATTTTAATTAATAGCTAGACATTTAGATATTGTCAGATAATTTTTTTAAAACTTCGGGACAAAGTTTAAAACGAGAGGGGGTGTATGTAACATCCCGCTCTTGGGCACACTTGATTTTTCTTATTCTTTGAGGACACTTTCATGCAAGTGATCCAGTTCATTATATGATTGATTGTTTCACTTATGGATTATGATGATGTTGTGGATATGAGGATTGTTGACAGGTTCTATTGACTGGTTTCTCCTAAGTGTGCAAGAATCTAGATAGATTGAGGATGTCAATGGCATCAATGGACCTCCTTAGACTCTAGATGGAGTTAGGGAGTGGATTGTTTATGGTTTGGGTATTCTGTTATTTCATATGTGACATGACATATGACTAGTATATTATGATGTTGTTTATGGATCGCTAACATGTTTCGTTGATGGATGCAGGCTGGCGATAACTTGCTAATCAGACTCACATTTGGAGAAAAGGGGTCACGCACGAAAACTAGAGATATTGAGGGAGAGGTGTGGTAGCAGCCCTGCCACAACCTACTAGCACTCCCTCCATGGCTCAAACTGTAGGTTAACGATTACCTAGTTCGAGAGATCCACGATTTCGTGAGGGTAGACTGAGACAGTCGCTCACAAAGATTCTAAGGGGCATGCAATATGACAGGTTCCTTATTCCTTAGAGGCCCTTAGTCTCCCACAAGGTTGCCTAACATAGTATTGACTCAAAGGGTTGGATGTCTACCAAAATCCGTCAAAAGGTGAGTGGAAACCTTGGAGCATGTAGTGTGTCTTAAAGGGCACATCACATAAATGAAACATGGATAAAGGCGAGTGGCACATTTGGAGAAATAGTGCATATTGAAGGGCACATCGTGGTTTTAACACTGATGAGTCAATGAACCCAAGTACCTAGAAAACAATATCTCATTTTGACTTGGTCAACCTTAAAATAAATATTGTATGAGTAAAGTTTAATAATAATACAATTTCCCTTAAAAACCATTTGCTAAGCCTAATTGAAATTAGAGCATAGGTATATTTGGGGATATAATGACTAAAACTAATTCATCAATTTATAAAGGGGGGATGAAGAAAAAAATCAAATTTAAAAATTAAAGGAGAAATAATTTATCCAAAAATTTAATGGTTGGCTATGTGCAAAACTAGCTAATTTAGAACTTAGACCAAAAAGGGGAAACTTAAATACAACAGGAATGTGGAACATAGAAGGGAATATAGTCTAGAGAAATTTCCAAATTTGAACTCAACTAAGCTTTAAGAAAGGAAACAATCATTAAGGAAATGTGTGGGAATAAAGGGACATCGAGGAGCATTTTTAGGAATGCTTTTAGGTGGGTGAGGAAAATTGGAAAATTAATTTAATTAATTAAATGAATTTCTGGTGTAGCTAAGGGATCAGGTCACAAGTGTACAGGGGAGAATATTCCTTTTGAAATTTTAATAAAAAGAATTACAGGTGCATTTTTCCAACTAGTCACTAAGAGAACTCTACAAAATAAATGGAAGAGGAAGGGAATGGGGACAACTGATATGCGTAAGGTTATGCTGCTGGATTTTTCTCTTGACTGATTTTTCTTGTGGGAGTTGGGATACCCATCTAGGATAGAGAGTGGTAGATCGACCTTGCGAGGCGAGCTAGGAGATAGCTTCCTCTGGTTCATGCGCATGGCCCCTTTACAGCTCAAGGGGCTAAGGAGGAAGAAGAGTACCCCTAGCGTTGGCTGGCAGGTACTGGTGAGGTCTTCATGGTTAGCAAGCGATGGGTGGGATGGAGCGTAAGCACAGGAGAACATTATCGAATCCTTGCCCTAGGTCATGGTATTTCTGTTGAAGATCGATGGTTATAAGAATACAATTTATTTTATATATATGTTGGATTGATGGTTATAATATTTAATTATTTTTTATATATGTTGGATTGATGGTTATAAGATTAAATTTTTAATTATTCTTGGACATGGTATTTCTTCTGAAGATCGATGGTTATAAGAATATAATTTCTTTTATATATATGTTGTATTGATGGTTATAAGATTTAATTCCATTTTATATATGTTGGATTGATGACTATAAGATTAATTATTATTTATTTTTTTATTTTTATTTTTTTAATGTCTGGAGGAATCAACAACTAGTTGGGCACATGCTCACGTTACACATGGTCGTGTTATCCAACTGCTACCACTATAACCTCCAGGTGTGCCCACGACGCCCCTTACGCAGCACACAAGGTAAGTCAGGGGGAATTGAACTCGAAACCTCATGGAACTTCATTTTCACGGCACTTGCCAATTGAGCTGCCCCCCCGGGGGCTATAAGATTAAATTTTTAATTATTCTTGGACATGGTATTTATGTTGAAGATTGATGGTTAAAGATTACAATTTTTTTTATATGATGGATTGATGGTTATACGATTTAAATTTTTCATATATATGCTGGCATGGGTATCTCTGTTGATGATTGATGAGGATAAGACTTAATTATTTATATGCATGGCTATGGTGTTTTTTTGGAGATTGCTTGAGATAGAATGTATTGGCTAGGAGAAGATATGAACCCATCTCTGAGTCAAAAATCCTTGTATTGAGTTATATCTCTGTCCTTGGTTGTTACACAACACCGACTATATAGTTCCTTGTTCTTTTGGCTCTGGGTCCCTTCTCTTCTTACACCTTTTGGGTCTATCCCTTTTAACCTCTTCTTCAGGTGAAGTATCTAAATATGATCCATGTTCAATTGTGCCCATAGACCATGTTCCCTCAAGGCAAGGTGAAAGGAAGAGATGCTATGACTTCTTCGGTATTGACTCGCTCCCTGCTCGAGAATAAATGTTGGACTTATTCGATGAAATGTTCTTGGAGAGCGTGATTCCATAGTTGTGTCTATTGGCACCGATATCTTGATGTCCTGTATTTCGTTCACTCTCAGTGTTTTCCCACAGACTGCAATTCCTTTCCTTACCTTGCATGGTGGATTTTCCAGAAAAACACAAAAAAAAACCTCTACGTGGTCGATCGAGACTGTGAGTTATCACCTGAAGTCTCTGTGCGTTGAAAGGTCGTCTGATAGATTTATTGTTGCATGTGCCTCTCTAGCATTCTCTTAACTAATTTCTCTGAGTTGGCACCTAACTCTTCACAGCATGCTATCGTCGCCTGGTTTCCTCCACAATATCGTTGATTTTGTAAATCTTCCTGTCAGGATTTTAAAATTTAATAAACATGATATAAATGTCTATGCTTAGAACTAATACTTTAATTTACAATCAAATTCCATTCAATCTAATATAGGGATGATTTAAGGAATTAACTAACTAATTAATTGGTAAGGTATAGATATTTAAAAGAGTGATTTGTATTTACTCAAGCCATTTTTATAAAAGAACAATGTTCAAATTTATTAAAAGTGGCGTAATTAAATTAAATCTAATTAATCGTACAAGATATACACACAAAATATATCATATATAAATTGATTTAAGGATTTGAATTAGAACCCAGATGATAATTATTAGTAATTTAGAAGGAGATTTTAATGAAGTGAAGTTCCTCTTAAGAATAGGCAATTCTTAAGGACACATGTGCATGTTCAACTTATTTTTATGTGTTGAAGATACAACAACATTTACTGGTGGCTTGACTATACCAATGACAACTCATCCTCACCACAATCCATGATGTGCCTATCAAGGGATTGAAATCCTCAATGCTGTCAACATTTTGGTCATCCCATATTTGGAAATGTTTGATTTAGATTGTAGATCGAAGGTGAAGGACAAGAGTTGTTACACATCAAAATTACACTTTGATAGTNAACCTTATACCTTTCCTTCATTTGGAAACTTTGGTCCTTCATATGTTGCCACACTGAGTTTCCAAGACTCACTATTGGATTACCAGTTTGGTTGTTCCCCACTCCGGTGATCCTGAATCCTCCCAATGTTTCAGTTGCACCTAATACTTTGGATGTTAATACACCACCCACACATCAAACTCATGTCAACTTTTCACCTTCTTCTCCCATTAAGTCTCCTTCCATTTCTCCTTCTTCGCCTAGTGAAATCTCTAAAGAAAGTAGCCAGTTTGATCAAAAGAAGAAGAAATGGAAAGAGAAGAAGAAGAAGAGCCCGAAAAGGACCAAGACCCCAACAACATCCAATGTTGGCTCTAAGAAACCAGTTACTATTAATAGTACTGGGAGTGTTGATGAGGTCAACAAGATTCAAATGAAGAATCCAAAACCCAAATTCCCTTGCAACCTTTGTAAGGGTGACCACTTTCTGAGGGATTTCCTCGGTCTTACCCAGGTCTTAGAATGTGGTCCTCCATTTCATCGACCTCTATTGGTCATGTCGATGATACCCCGTCAACTAGTGATGTTCAGGTTGGTAAGAAGAAGAAAATTGTCAAGTTCCCTTGCATGGTATATAAAGGTAATCATTACTCTCACCTTTGTCCTCGCATGGACGAGGCTTCTTCTCTTTTGGAAAAACTTCAACTTCCAAAAGGTTATTGTAATCTCTCCTCCGACCCATCATTGGTTGATGGATTGGTCAATCCAGTTCCATCCTTGGTTAGTCTAGTTGATCAAGTGGTCAATCTAGTTTCCTCCTCGATTGCACCACAAACCCAAGTAGTTGATCCAGTTTCATCATCAATCAGCCCCACTCTTAATCAAAAGAGTGACACCAAAGTGGTCGATCCAGTTTCACCCTCGATCGATCCCACTCTCCCATTAGAGAGTGACACCAAAGCGGTCGATCCTTTTCCACCCTTCGACCCCATTCTTCCCTTGGAGAATGAAACTCAAGTGGTCGATNAAGTGGTTTCTTCCATGTTCGACATCAAGACATCTATTCACATGGTTAGGATCATACCACGTTGGGATTGGTGAGAAGAACCTGGGTTGAGTAACCACTTTGATATATGCTTTGCCCAAGTTGTGAAGGAGTTTCTATTGGACAAAGAACACATACGCTATTACATAGATCCACTTTGTATTGGTCGTGGCTATGTCTTGTCATCTCATAGATCCACTGTGTATTCTTCATGGCTACGAGCAGTCCGAGTCATCATAGTATAGATCCACATTGTATCTTTGGTGGCTATACCTTTTTTATCAATACAATTATGGATCCGTAGTGTATTTGATGGGAGCCATAACTTGCAAGTCTTGATCACCCAAGCATAGGTATGCCTGCCTTGGGTTTTGAAACATATCATAATATTTGTTGGATGCTTGTGTGTAGCTTCTATCAGGTTCTCTGCGTTTATACCCTTGCTTGAACGTCTACAAAGTATTTCACTTATCAGTTCGCATCTTCTAACTTCATACTTTGGGGGGAAATTTGTTACACATCAAAATTACTCACTTTGATAGTGTCGCAAGTGTCGTCATTACAAAGGTCACAAGTGTCGCATGTTGCTCAAAAGTGTCGCAAGTTTCAGGGAAGCATACTGCCATGATGCCTATGTCATGCCTATAACAACATGAGAAGGACACTATAAACACCTCAAACATTTGATTTGGAAGAGGAGAAATGAGTCAGCGGGCTTGCAAACCTTTTGCCATCTGAAAGCACCTCAAAAAACTGAGTTTTGGAGGAGAGCGCTCCCCTATACCTCTTCTCGGAGCACTGACGCTCCCCCTTACACTATCAAGGAGCGTTATAAATCTCCCCTGGACCTTTTGAGGGAGCGCTATATATTTTGAGAGCGTTGGCGCCCCCCTAAAGCCTACTAGGGAGTGCTACAGTGCCTAATGGCCCTTTTGAGGGAGCGCTACCTATTCTGGGCAGTTGTTAAGCTGTTGAGATGAATGGGGGAAGCATATTTTCATTCTTGGAAGGCAGTTGAGCTCRAATCCCTAGTCCAGCCATGATCCTAGGGCAGATCCTCAACTGAAGGAGGCAAATCCTCAACTTCCCCAAGGATATCTCAAGTGGTTAAAGCCTCTCCAAGGCTATATAAGCAAGCTTTCTAATGGTGAAAGAGGAATGGAAAAGGAGAATCACACCGAACTTATGATCTCATAAGTGGTGCTGGAACAGAGCTGATTGGGGGAAGAATTACTAGCATGAAACCTATGATCTCATAGGAAACACATAGTCAGCCAAAGGAGAGTGATCAATGAAGTTGTTGTTATCCAGKTTGTGGATCTTTCAGGCAAGGGTTAGACGAAGGGGACTTGATGAAKTTGTTGCATTCACATCTATGATTGTAAGTACTGYTRTCGTTATTCTCATTAATATGACACGCTTGGCCTGTTTCTTTCTAGTTTGTGTCTAATGTTACATGAACTTATCATTGATAGATAGATCTGTTTTCAAGCTAATATYAATAGAGTACGAAGCGGTCATATCTTGTTTATCTACAGGACTCAGCGAGGAGGAAAGGATTGAAGCTCAACTCGGAGCRTGCAGGAACAAATGTCGATAAAGAGGTACTTTTGTCCTCCTTCCTTTTCATGTGTTAKTTTGTATGGATTTGAAAGGAAGTYAGTGTCCACGTTAAGCATTTTCTGTCTTAGAGTTAGGGTCAAGCTCTTTGAGGCAATCTACCTGTCGGCAGGGATATTTTCCTACAACAAGAGTTAGTTAGTGTATGTTAACATCTACTATCACTAGAATACCTAAGTCTCAACTCACTATTAAAAAAATAAGTAGACAAGATCAGAAAAATAGATGGAATAAGCAACATCTACCAAGGTTCATTTAATTTCCATTTGTCGACCATTCGCCATTTGTTGATTGCTAGATGAAAATATATTTTACTCTATAACTAGATCTTGTAGCCCCAGATGGAGAGCACAATTCCTTAATTTGTTTTAACTATCTGGGTACACCTGTCAGATCCTTGAGAGGTCTCTTGTGGAATCCTTCCCATGGAGATAACAACATTTATCCGGTGTCTCTTGAGAGTAAAAACACTTAAAAGGGCGAGGATTATGATTTATTAACTTGGGGAAATCCTCTACTTAAGTTATATGGGCCTTGTATAAGAACAATTTTGTTCTTCTAACTTATGTTAGGCAATGTCCATTTCTCCAAATCCCTAGAAGGGCCCAACCTTCTTTTAACCGTTCTTGATTGATTGGGGATCTTCCTCACCATGACAATGGTTGTTTATACCAAGTGTATGGTAGGATGATTGCTTAAGTTCAGGTTGATTGTAATCCATGTCTTACTCATCATCATCCTCGTGTACACTTTGTTTTTTTCTAAGGATTGATTTTCCTGTGATGCTAAAATTGTTGATTGTTTATTAAGTTAACCCCTTGCCCAAAAATAGTTGGGTTCCATACTTACATATGAATAAGATGAATTTAATTAATAACAAGATAGGTTTATTATATGGTTGACTTTAATGTGTTGGAGCTTCAAATAGTAGAATGGTGTTCAAATTTAATCACATTTTTAATGTTATGTGGTCTTGGGGCATTCCACCCTTATCCCCTCCTCAATTGGTCTTTTTCTTTTTAAAAGAAATGGTTAACCCTGAGCTGTTAAAATTGTTTACCTACAATATTGTTTAGCATAATATTTTAAGCAGTTGTGCCACGAATAATGGGTAGTGCCTCTTACGCAATGACCCTTCAGTGTCGAAGAATTACTAGTTGAATAACTAGAATCGTTGCACGCACTGATTTTCAATATAATGTATGTTGGGTATACATTAGACCTTTTGTGCGCAATGACAACTTGGTGTAAGGAGTGGTGGTTTAGTCATAGGACCGCTCGCATTATGAAGGTTGTCCTTATGTTGATTTAACATCTTTTCTAACGCCTTTAAATTGTCCATGTTGATGGTTAATAACTAGATTTCTTTGTGCCCCTAATTATCAATGTTGTTGGATTGAATCAAAGCTTATTTTTGTGCAATGATTAATTATTGATCAATGGATGATAAGGCGGGTTATACTTACAACCTTAGAATGATGTGTATGCGTGCTTGATTCAGAATGGTTTTAATCTTACGCCTTGGAATTTTTAAGTTACTTATGTTGATTACTAGAATGTTATGGTGCCTTTATGATCATTGGATGATGTGTCACTAATGTTGCTATTAATGGAGGTGTGTAGTTCCTAACGCAAATAAAAATAAATAATAATTTTTTTACATGTTTTATTGTCTCTTTTGTTGTCATAACTGCGGGGCCGTTACATATGGTATTAGAACGAGTTCAACCTTGCGATTGTGGATAGTCACACCTTCTACTGAGTTAAACCTTTGATTAATAACTTAGCGCTAATTAAAATTTTAACCTATCCTAGCGGTAATAACAATTAGAGGACACCGCAGAGAAAGAATGGTGTTGGGGAAGGAGGTGTGACACCTCTAGAAGCACCCATGCACTAGGAGTCTAACCCCAAGGGGGAGGAACAAGTCCTTGGGTGGGAGTTGATTGTTGTAAGTGATGTGGATGGTGTGACAAGGTCCTTCCAGGGAAATGTCAGAGACCTTGACTAATATTTTGTACTAATATGAGGCCAGGGTGCCTGTAACCTTGAGAGTCCACAACACACCCCAGCCAGCCCTGGCAGATTTCACGAAAAAATCGAGAGGGTTAAGTTCCCGATCCAATTAGTGCCACGGACGGATAATCCATTGAGGCATGGCTGGAGAGAAAGGCGATGTGATTCAAGATTCACGATTTCGACCTCCATCACAAAGGTCCGCATGAAGGTCTTCAGATAGGGGAGCGCTCTTCTATGGTGGAAGATGCTCCTACCTCAACTAAACATGGTTTTCAAAGCTATGTTATGGGAACGGTTCGAGGTACGGTTCCAGAAGAAGTAATTGTCATAGGAATTCATTGAGCGTCGGCTCGATGAGTTCAGTACCTTACGATAGGGTGGTCGTACGGTGTTGGATTATGAGACTATATTTACATAGCTACTTTGGTATGCCCCGCATCTGAACGCGGAGAAGCTGAAGGTCAAAAAGTCCATGTTCGGCCTTGAATATAGCTTTCATGTGAAGGAGAGTGTCTAAATTCCTTAGAAGTTGCACGATGCAGTCCAGTAGGCCTCTTAGCTGAAGAAGAATTGACCGTGGGAGTCATGGAAAGACTCCTACAAGGTTGTCTCGAATGATGACATCTGGCACACAACAACATCAGCCTCCAACCGAACAAGACAACTTGGTATCAAGATACGTCTATAGAACCCTTGATTCACGGAACCAGGATGATGGGTTCCTCAATAGAGAACCCCCTACAGGGGACCACCTTTTCAACAGCGGCTGTGGTTGGATGGTTCAGAGAAACAAACTAGGGTTTCATGTTGGTGGGCCAACAACTACTATCTTAGGGACCAGGAGTACTAGACCGAAGATCGGATGTTGGACATGTGGAGAGCCACATTACCAGCGTAGTTGTCTAGTTGAGAGGGATAGAGCGGATGAGTCGACATGGAACACTATGATTATGAAGATGGGAAAGGACCATAGGATTCATGATTGCGGTGAATAAAAGCCAGGCCGAGAACCATTTCACTATGCTCGAGGTGTCAGGTACAATCGCCAACCAAACTTTTAGTATTTTTTAGAACACGGTGCTACAGAGAGATCTATTTCTAGTATCGTGTTGATGGGATTAGGTAAGGGCACTGGAAATCACAAGTTTATATTCGTTGAAGTGGCATTGGGTGCCAATCGGATGGTTGGAGGAAGGGGTATGAACTGTCACTTAAACCTAAGGAATAGTGTAACAAATTCTGACCTACATCACGATCTTAAGATCTTATGATGTTGTGATCTATATGGACTGGTTGAAATCACATGATGTGATGCTCAACAGTGAGGCAACCAATTGAGTTGAACCAACGATGAGGGAAGGAGAAGAGTGATTGTAGGAAGAAAATAGGGAGTATCCCTGATTTTCATCTCTTCCCTAAGGATATGGAGGAATATGTGCAAAGGATGCAAGCTATATGCAATCCTAACTCTGAACAAAAAGGGCTTAGAGGATGGATTAGAAGACCTTCCGGTAGTACGAGAGTTTGCGGATGTGTTCCCAAAAGAGTTTCTGGGTTTTTCACCGAAGCCAAGATGTAATTTACTGTTGACTCGAAACCTGGAACTGAACTGTTAGCAAGAACACTTGATCATGTTGATCCCTGAGTTACATGATTTGAAAATGCAACTGAAGAGTTGTTGGACTTAGTACTTATACTTCCAAGTGTGTCATCATGGGGTGCGCCTGTTATTTTCATACAGAAGAAAGATGGGTCGTGGAGACTCTGCATTGATTAACGGCAATTGAACAAGGAAACGATGAAGAACCAATATCTGATGCCAAGGATAGAATATATGTTGATCAGATGAAGGGAACGATGGTGTTTTCAAGGATCGACTTGAGATCAAGGTATCACCAGTTATAGATCAAGGAGGGAGACATTCCTAAGACTGTGTTTAAGACGAGGTTGGGACACTACGAGTTACTGTTTTTACTAACAAATTCCCCAGGGGTATTCATGAGCTTTATGAATGGGGTGTTTCGTGAATACTTGGACAAGTTTGTTCAATTACTCATTGATATATTTTGATATAATCTCAGACGAGGAACACGAGGAAACAATTTTTTGCCTGGTACTATAGTGTCTACGAGATAAAAAATTATTTGGGAAACTGTCGTAATGCTCTTTTTTGGGCATGTCATCCCCGATGAAGGTATCATTGTGGATCCAGCGAAGGTAGAGCCTATCATGGAATGGCCTGCGCTGACAAATGTCCTAGAAGTATGTAGCTTCAGGGGTTATCATGATATTATCAATGGTTCGTTAAGGGTTTTTTGAAGATAGCAATTTGATTACGGAATTGCAAAAGGAGAACAAGAAGTTTGTGTGGAATGAGAAATGCACGTAAGGTTGAAGCATTTCTAAGGATCAAGGAGATTTTGATGATAAATCTGATACTAAAAGTCCCTGACATGGACGTAGACTTATTTAATATACCAGATATAAAAAGTATGTAGAACATAAATAAAATACTAGAAATGGTAGAATAACAATAATATAACCAGAATAATCACCACAAGAACACTGAAATGATATAATAATAACAATAGAAATAGCACTTTGATTCTGAGAGCAATGTTCACGAGCCTCATCAAGGGGGAAACCTCCAGTCAAGTAGAACTCTATTACAATAATCTCCAATCTAGGGTTCTCATACCCTCGACTCCTATATATACTAAATATGTCTATCAAAAGAAGCATCTAGAGGAAGATCCTTCTAGAAGCGGAAGCTTCTATTAGGTCTTCTTACATTCGGCTTATTCTATTTTCTCTCAAGGCCTTATTAATATTGACCTTTATTACATCCAAATATATTTTTCTACCTATGTGCAGGTTAGGACCATAACATGTCCTCCCCCTTAAAAACAGCCTTGTCCTCAAGGCTTGAGATGTGGAAATTGCTGCAGAATGGTAGTTGGTTCCCAAGTGGCATCTATTGGAGTTGTATCTTTACACTGGATTAACACTTCCTTGATGGTTGTCTGATGTAGGTGACGCTCACACTAGTCCAAAACTGCTTGTGGTTGTATCCAAATGGATCCTTCTTTGGCTAACTCGGGAAGGTTGGTTTGAATTTGGCACTTAGTTCCGATCACCTTTAAGCAGGAAACATGAAAAACAGGATGTAGCTTCGAATGACTGGGCAAAGCTAACTGATAGGCCACCTGTCCCACATGCTTGAGAACTATATAAGGACCATAAAATTTGGGCACTAGCTTCTGACAATGCTCGGCCTTGAGGGAATTATTCTTGTAAGGTTGTAGGCGAAGAAACACCTGATCCCCTTCTTCAAATTGGCATTCAGAGTGACCTTGATCTACTTGTTTCTTCATGTGATTATGTGCCATGACCAAATTATCTTTGAGGGTATGGAGAATAGCCTCTCGAACTGTAAGTTTTAGGTCAATCACCTAGACCTTTGAGACACCAGGTAAGTATGAGAGAACTGAAGGTGGATTATGTCCATGTACCACTTCAAAAGGAGTCATGCGTGTAGTTGTATGGTATGAAGTGTTGTACCACCATTCAGCTAGGGGTAACCATTGAGCCCACTAATTTTTCTTTTCCAAGGCAAAAAACCTCAAATATGTTTCCAAACAATTGTTGACAACTTTTGTTTAACCATCAGTCCGGGGATGATAAGTTGTACTGAGATGTAATTGGGTGCCTTGTAGCTTGAACAGTTCTTGCCAAAAATTGCTTGTGAAAGTTGGGTCACGATTATAAACAATAGAGTGTGGCATACCATGAAGATTGAAGACCTAATCCATGAAAATTTGAGCCACTGTGGATGTTGTAAATGGGTGTTGAAGAGCGCAGAAATGAGCATACTTGGAAAGGTGATCAACAACCACCATGATGACTGATTTATTTCCCGATTTGGGTAAGCCTGTAATAAAATCCATAGGGATGTCCTTCCAAATAGCAGGTGGAATCAGGAGCGGTTGTATTGTACCCGGAGATTTGATTGTTTCTCCCTTGTTTCATTGACACACATCACATTTGGCGACAAAATTACGAATGTCTTGTTTCATACCATCCTAGAAAAAAGGATGTTTGACCTTGTCATAGGTTTTGGTGAACCCGGAGTGCCCTGTTGTCGATGTAGCATGAAGCTCAGAAAGTACCATGGATTTAATATTTGATTGTTTACTTAAATGCAAATGACCTTTGTATCGAAGCTCATCATGGAGCCAAGAGTACCCTGGGGGAATATGGAGCACTAGACTGCAATTGTTGGATCAATTGCAAACTTTTGGGATCTTCTAGCCATTCCTGGCGAATGTCTTGGAGCCAATCCGGTACAATGAAGGAAAGAGAAAAAAGGGATCTTTCATCTTCATATTTGTGGGAAAGTGCATCCAAAACCACATTTTCTTTGCCTTTATTGTAAATGATCTCATAATCATAGCCAAATACCTTAGTTACCCATTTTTGTTGCTCCGGGGAGGAAATGCGTTGTTCCAGAAAATACTTGAGACTTTGATGGTCTGTCTTAATTTGGAAGCATTTCCCCAATAGATAAGAGTGCCACAAAGAAACGACATGCAGAATAGCCAACATTTCGTTTTCATAGATAGATTTTCCTAGATTTCTTTCAGATAGTTGCTTGCTGGTAAAGGCCAAAGGTCGACCCTCTTTCATAAGGAAAACACCAATTCCTTTCCCTGAAGCATCACATTCCAAGACAAAGGTCTTTGTGAAATCAGGAAGGGCCAGGAGTGGAGTGGTGCACATGGCCATCTTCAAGGTTTGAAAAGCTTGAGCAGAAGCTAGAGTCCAAGTGAAAGAGTTCTTTTTTAGGAGAGCAGTGAGAGGTGTTGCAATCTTTCCATAATTCTTAACAAACTTGCAATAATAACCTATTAATACTAGAAATCCACGCAAGATTTTAAGAGTCTTTGGGTGAGGCTAGTCTTGCATAGATTCAATATTTTTTGGATCCACCCTGATGCCATCCTTGCCAACCAGATGACCCAAGTACTCTACTTCTGAGGCGCCAAAAGCACATTTAGACTGTTTCAGGAAAAGTTGGTGTTGAGAGAGTAGATAGAGAACTCGATCCACATGAGAAAGATGTCATGTCTAGGTCTTTCTATAGATGAGGATATCATCAAAGAAAACTAGGACAAAATGATGAAGAAAAGGATGGAAGACATGATTTATGAGGCTTTGGAAGGTGGAGGGGGCATGACACAAGCCAAAGGACATGACCAAAAACTCATAGTGGCCCTCATGAGTTCTAAAGGAAGTCTTGGGAATGTCTGCCTCTTTCATATGTATCTGGTGGTAGCTTGAACGAAGATCAAGTTTAGTAAAGAATTGGGCGTCACTCAGTTCGTCCAGGAGGTCATCAATGACAAGAATGGGAAATTTGTCTTTAATGGTAAGTTTTTTGAGGGCACGGAAGTCAAGACACATTCTCCAAGAACCTTCTTTCTTCAAGACCATGACAACAGGAGAAGAGTAGGGGATCGTACTAGGGTGGATAATGCTTGCATTAAGGAGTTCCTAGACCATTTTCTCAATTTCATTTTATTGGGAAAAGGGGTGACGATACGGATGGATATTGGGAGGAAGGCTTCCGGGTACAAGGGGACTGGAATGATCATGAACACCACATGAAGGAGGGAGTCCCTAGGGAGTGGAAAAGACCACTTGATGTTTAGAAAGGATGGCTTGGAGGTATTGTGGCACTGAGGGTATTTTTGTTGCTTGTATGGCATGGAGTTGAGCAATAACACCAGAATGACCCTTTTTGAGCAGCTTTTCCATGCGATTGGAACTAATGATCTCAGGTGAACCAGCGGTGATGCCTTGGAACTTATATTGGTGGCCCTGTTATCCTCGATATCTAGGGATAACTAGGAGATCATGTCTCAAGACCCACAGGTCCTAGACATGGAGTATCGAGAGTGGGATTGACTTGAGCATGGCCCTGGAGGGCCCATCTTTCTTCTTCTTCGCTAGATTTTTCCTGGCAGCAGTAGAAACTTCCATCACTACCGGCTTGGACTTGCATCAGAGGGGACTCTTGTTCCAAGGTATCATGGTATGTGTCATATTTGATCATTATAACCCTCTTATATATGCATTAGGTTCCTTTCATTTATGATGACTACTTGGATCTTACACTAATCCACTTGACCATTGNAGTGTCCACGTTAAGCATTTTCTGTCTTAGAGTTAGGGTCAAGCTCTTTGAGGCAATCTACCTGTCGGCAGGGATATTTTCCTACAACAAGAGTTAGTTAGTGTATGTTAACATCTACTATCACTAGAATACCTAAGTCTCAACTCACTATTAAAAAAATAAGTAGACAAGATCAGAAAAATAGATGGAATAAGCAACATCTACCAAGGTTCATTTAATTTCCATTTGTCGACCATTCGCCATTTGTTGATTGCTAGATGAAAATATATTTTACTCTATAACTAGATCTTGTAGCCCCAGATGGAGAGCACAATTCCTTAATTTGTTTTAACTATCTGGGTACACCTGTCAGATCCTTGAGAGGTCTCTTGTGGAATCCTTCCCATGGAGATAACAACATTTATCCGGTGTCTCTTGAGAGTAAAAACACTTAAAAGGGCGAGGATTATGATTTATTAACTTGGGGAAATCCTCTACTTAAGTTATATGGGCCTTGTATAAGAACAATTTTGTTCTTCTAACTTATGTTAGGCAATGTCCATTTCTCCAAATCCCTAGAAGGGCCCAACCTTCTTTTAACCGTTCTTGATTGATTGGGGATCTTCCTCACCATGACAATGGTTGTTTATACCAAGTGTATGGTAGGATGATTGCTTAAGTTCAGGTTGATTGTAATCCATGTCTTACTCATCATCATCCTCGTGTACACTTTGTTTTTTTCTAAGGATTGATTTTCCTGTGATGCTAAAATTGTTGATTGTTTATTAAGTTAACCCCTTGCCCAAAAATAGTTGGGTTCCATACTTACATATGAATAAGATGAATTTAATTAATAACAAGATAGGTTTATTATATGGTTGACTTTAATGTGTTGGAGCTTCAAATAGTAGAATGGTGTTCAAATTTAATCACATTTTTAATGTTATGTGGTCTTGGGGCATTCCACCCTTATCCCCTCCTCAATTGGTCTTTTTCTTTTTAAAAGAAATGGTTAACCCTGAGCTGTTAAAATTGTTTACCTACAATATTGTTTAGCATAATATTTTAAGCAGTTGTGCCACGAATAATGGGTAGTGCCTCTTACGCAATGACCCTTCAGTGTCGAAGAATTACTAGTTGAATAACTAGAATCGTTGCACGCACTGATTTTCAATATAATGTATGTTGGGTATACATTAGACCTTTTGTGCGCAATGACAACTTGGTGTAAGGAGTGGTGGTTTAGTCATAGGACCGCTCGCATTATGAAGGTTGTCCTTATGTTGATTTAACATCTTTTCTAACGCCTTTAAATTGTCCATGTTGATGGTTAATAACTAGATTTCTTTGTGCCCCTAATTATCAATGTTGTTGGATTGAATCAAAGCTTATTTTTGTGCAATGATTAATTATTGATCAATGGATGATAAGGCGGGTTATACTTACAACCTTAGAATGATGTGTATGCGTGCTTGATTCAGAATGGTTTTAATCTTACGCCTTGGAATTTTTAAGTTACTTATGTTGATTACTAGAATGTTATGGTGCCTTTATGATCATTGGATGATGTGTCACTAATGTTGCTATTAATGGAGGTGTGTAGTTCCTAACGCAAATAAAAATAAATAATAATTTTTTTACATGTTTTATTGTCTCTTTTGTTGTCATAACTGCGGGGCCGTTACATATGGTATTAGAACGAGTTCAACCTTGCGATTGTGGATAGTCACACCTTCTACTGAGTTAAACCTTTGATTAATAACTTAGCGCTAATTAAAATTTTAACCTATCCTAGCGGTAATAACAATTAGAGGACACCGCAGAGAAAGAATGGTGTTGGGGAAGGAGGTGTGACACCTCTAGAAGCACCCATGCACTAGGAGTCTAACCCCAAGGGGGAGGAACAAGTCCTTGGGTGGGAGTTGATTGTTGTAAGTGATGTGGATGGTGTGACAAGGTCCTTCCAGGGAAATGTCAGAGACCTTGACTAATATTTTGTACTAATATGAGGCCAGGGTGCCTGTAACCTTGAGAGTCCACAACACACCCCAGCCAGCCCTGGCAGATTTCACGAAAAAATCGAGAGGGTTAAGTTCCCGATCCAATTAGTGCCACGGACGGATAATCCATTGAGGCATGGCTGGAGAGAAAGGCGATGTGATTCAAGATTCACGATTTCGACCTCCATCACAAAGGTCCGCATGAAGGTCTTCAGATAGGGGAGCGCTCTTCTATGGTGGAAGATGCTCCTACCTCAACTAAACATGGTTTTCAAAGCTATGTTATGGGAACGGTTCGAGGTACGGTTCCAGAAGAAGTAATTGTCATAGGAATTCATTGAGCGTCGGCTCGATGAGTTCAGTACCTTACGATAGGGTGGTCGTACGGTGTTGGATTATGAGACTATATTTACATAGCTACTTTGGTATGCCCCGCATCTGAACGCGGAGAAGCTGAAGGTCAAAAAGTCCATGTTCGGCCTTGAATATAGCTTTCATGTGAAGGAGAGTGTCTAAATTCCTTAGAAGTTGCACGATGCAGTCCAGTAGGCCTCTTAGCTGAAGAAGAATTGACCGTGGGAGTCATGGAAAGACTCCTACAAGGTTGTCTCGAATGATGACATCTGGCACACAACAACATCAGCCTCCAACCGAACAAGACAACTTGGTATCAAGATACGTCTATAGAACCCTTGATTCACGGAACCAGGATGATGGGTTCCTCAATAGAGAACCCCCTACAGGGGACCACCTTTTCAACAGCGGCTGTGGTTGGATGGTTCAGAGAAACAAACTAGGGTTTCATGTTGGTGGGCCAACAACTACTATCTTAGGGACCAGGAGTACTAGACCGAAGATCGGATGTTGGACATGTGGAGAGCCACATTACCAGCGTAGTTGTCTAGTTGAGAGGGATAGAGCGGATGAGTCGACATGGAACACTATGATTATGAAGATGGGAAAGGACCATAGGATTCATGATTGCGGTGAATAAAAGCCAGGCCGAGAACCATTTCACTATGCTCGAGGTGTCAGGTACAATCGCCAACCAAACTTTTAGTATTTTTTAGAACACGGTGCTACAGAGAGATCTATTTCTAGTATCGTGTTGATGGGATTAGGTAAGGGCACTGGAAATCACAAGTTTATATTCGTTGAAGTGGCATTGGGTGCCAATCGGATGGTTGGAGGAAGGGGTATGAACTGTCACTTAAACCTAAGGAATAGTGTAACAAATTCTGACCTACATCACGATCTTAAGATCTTATGATGTTGTGATCTATATGGACTGGTTGAAATCACATGATGTGATGCTCAACAGTGAGGCAACCAATTGAGTTGAACCAACGATGAGGGAAGGAGAAGAGTGATTGTAGGAAGAAAATAGGGAGTATCCCTGATTTTCATCTCTTCCCTAAGGATATGGAGGAATATGTGCAAAGGATGCAAGCTATATGCAATCCTAACTCTGAACAAAAAGGGCTTAGAGGATGGATTAGAAGACCTTCCGGTAGTACGAGAGTTTGCGGATGTGTTCCCAAAAGAGTTTCTGGGTTTTTCACCGAAGCCAAGATGTAATTTACTGTTGACTCGAAACCTGGAACTGAACTGTTAGCAAGAACACTTGATCATGTTGATCCCTGAGTTACATGATTTGAAAATGCAACTGAAGAGTTGTTGGACTTAGTACTTATACTTCCAAGTGTGTCATCATGGGGTGCGCCTGTTATTTTCATACAGAAGAAAGATGGGTCGTGGAGACTCTGCATTGATTAACGGCAATTGAACAAGGAAACGATGAAGAACCAATATCTGATGCCAAGGATAGAATATATGTTGATCAGATGAAGGGAACGATGGTGTTTTCAAGGATCGACTTGAGATCAAGGTATCACCAGTTATAGATCAAGGAGGGAGACATTCCTAAGACTGTGTTTAAGACGAGGTTGGGACACTACGAGTTACTGTTTTTACTAACAAATTCCCCAGGGGTATTCATGAGCTTTATGAATGGGGTGTTTCGTGAATACTTGGACAAGTTTGTTCAATTACTCATTGATATATTTTGATATAATCTCAGACGAGGAACACGAGGAAACAATTTTTTGCCTGGTACTATAGTGTCTACGAGATAAAAAATTATTTGGGAAACTGTCGTAATGCTCTTTTTTGGGCATGTCATCCCCGATGAAGGTATCATTGTGGATCCAGCGAAGGTAGAGCCTATCATGGAATGGCCTGCGCTGACAAATGTCCTAGAAGTATGTAGCTTCAGGGGTTATCATGATATTATCAATGGTTCGTTAAGGGTTTTTTGAAGATAGCAATTTGATTACGGAATTGCAAAAGGAGAACAAGAAGTTTGTGTGGAATGAGAAATGCACGTAAGGTTGAAGCATTTCTAAGGATCAAGGAGATTTTGATGATAAATCTGATACTAAAAGTCCCTGACATGGACGTAGACTTATTTAATATACCAGATATAAAAAGTATGTAGAACATAAATAAAATACTAGAAATGGTAGAATAACAATAATATAACCAGAATAATCACCACAAGAACACTGAAATGATATAATAATAACAATAGAAATAGCACTTTGATTCTGAGAGCAATGTTCACGAGCCTCATCAAGGGGGAAACCTCCAGTCAAGTAGAACTCTATTACAATAATCTCCAATCTAGGGTTCTCATACCCTCGACTCCTATATATACTAAATATGTCTATCAAAAGAAGCATCTAGAGGAAGATCCTTCTAGAAGCGGAAGCTTCTATTAGGTCTTCTTACATTCGGCTTATTCTATTTTCTCTCAAGGCCTTATTAATATTGACCTTTATTACATCCAAATATATTTTTCTACCTATGTGCAGGTTAGGACCATAACATGTCCTCCCCCTTAAAAACAGCCTTGTCCTCAAGGCTTGAGATGTGGAAATTGCTGCAGAATGGTAGTTGGTTCCCAAGTGGCATCTATTGGAGTTGTATCTTTACACTGGATTAACACTTCCTTGATGGTTGTCTGATGTAGGTGACGCTCACACTAGTCCAAAACTGCTTGTGGTTGTATCCAAATGGATCCTTCTTTGGCTAACTCGGGAAGGTTGGTTTGAATTTGGCACTTAGTTCCGATCACCTTTAAGCAGGAAACATGAAAAACAGGATGTAGCTTCGAATGACTGGGCAAAGCTAACTGATAGGCCACCTGTCCCACATGCTTGAGAACTATATAAGGACCATAAAATTTGGGCACTAGCTTCTGACAATGCTCGGCCTTGAGGGAATTATTCTTGTAAGGTTGTAGGCGAAGAAACACCTGATCCCCTTCTTCAAATTGGCATTCAGAGTGACCTTGATCTACTTGTTTCTTCATGTGATTATGTGCCATGACCAAATTATCTTTGAGGGTATGGAGAATAGCCTCTCGAACTGTAAGTTTTAGGTCAATCACCTAGACCTTTGAGACACCAGGTAAGTATGAGAGAACTGAAGGTGGATTATGTCCATGTACCACTTCAAAAGGAGTCATGCGTGTAGTTGTATGGTATGAAGTGTTGTACCACCATTCAGCTAGGGGTAACCATTGAGCCCACTAATTTTTCTTTTCCAAGGCAAAAAACCTCAAATATGTTTCCAAACAATTGTTGACAACTTTTGTTTAACCATCAGTCCGGGGATGATAAGTTGTACTGAGATGTAATTGGGTGCCTTGTAGCTTGAACAGTTCTTGCCAAAAATTGCTTGTGAAAGTTGGGTCACGATTATAAACAATAGAGTGTGGCATACCATGAAGATTGAAGACCTAATCCATGAAAATTTGAGCCACTGTGGATGTTGTAAATGGGTGTTGAAGAGCGCAGAAATGAGCATACTTGGAAAGGTGATCAACAACCACCATGATGACTGATTTATTTCCCGATTTGGGTAAGCCTGTAATAAAATCCATAGGGATGTCCTTCCAAATAGCAGGTGGAATCAGGAGCGGTTGTATTGTACCCGGAGATTTGATTGTTTCTCCCTTGTTTCATTGACACACATCACATTTGGCGACAAAATTACGAATGTCTTGTTTCATACCATCCTAGAAAAAAGGATGTTTGACCTTGTCATAGGTTTTGGTGAACCCGGAGTGCCCTGTTGTCGATGTAGCATGAAGCTCAGAAAGTACCATGGATTTAATATTTGATTGTTTACTTAAATGCAAATGACCTTTGTATCGAAGCTCATCATGGAGCCAAGAGTACCCTGGGGGAATATGGAGCACTAGACTGCAATTGTTGGATCAATTGCAAACTTTTGGGATCTTCTAGCCATTCCTGGCGAATGTCTTGGAGCCAATCCGGTACAATGAAGGAAAGAGAAAAAAGGGATCTTTCATCTTCATATTTGTGGGAAAGTGCATCCAAAACCACATTTTCTTTGCCTTTATTGTAAATGATCTCATAATCATAGCCAAATACCTTAGTTACCCATTTTTGTTGCTCCGGGGAGGAAATGCGTTGTTCCAGAAAATACTTGAGACTTTGATGGTCTGTCTTAATTTGGAAGCATTTCCCCAATAGATAAGAGTGCCACAAAGAAACGACATGCAGAATAGCCAACATTTCGTTTTCATAGATAGATTTTCCTAGATTTCTTTCAGATAGTTGCTTGCTGGTAAAGGCCAAAGGTCGACCCTCTTTCATAAGGAAAACACCAATTCCTTTCCCTGAAGCATCACATTCCAAGACAAAGGTCTTTGTGAAATCAGGAAGGGCCAGGAGTGGAGTGGTGCACATGGCCATCTTCAAGGTTTGAAAAGCTTGAGCAGAAGCTAGAGTCCAAGTGAAAGAGTTCTTTTTTAGGAGAGCAGTGAGAGGTGTTGCAATCTTTCCATAATTCTTAACAAACTTGCAATAATAACCTATTAATACTAGAAATCCACGCAAGATTTTAAGAGTCTTTGGGTGAGGCTAGTCTTGCATAGATTCAATATTTTTTGGATCCACCCTGATGCCATCCTTGCCAACCAGATGACCCAAGTACTCTACTTCTGAGGCGCCAAAAGCACATTTAGACTGTTTCAGGAAAAGTTGGTGTTGAGAGAGTAGATAGAGAACTCGATCCACATGAGAAAGATGTCATGTCTAGGTCTTTCTATAGATGAGGATATCATCAAAGAAAACTAGGACAAAATGATGAAGAAAAGGATGGAAGACATGATTTATGAGGCTTTGGAAGGTGGAGGGGGCATGACACAAGCCAAAGGACATGACCAAAAACTCATAGTGGCCCTCATGAGTTCTAAAGGAAGTCTTGGGAATGTCTGCCTCTTTCATATGTATCTGGTGGTAGCTTGAACGAAGATCAAGTTTAGTAAAGAATTGGGCGTCACTCAGTTCGTCCAGGAGGTCATCAATGACAAGAATGGGAAATTTGTCTTTAATGGTAAGTTTTTTGAGGGCACGGAAGTCAAGACACATTCTCCAAGAACCTTCTTTCTTCAAGACCATGACAACAGGAGAAGAGTAGGGGATCGTACTAGGGTGGATAATGCTTGCATTAAGGAGTTCCTAGACCATTTTCTCAATTTCATTTTATTGGCAAAAGGGGTGACGATACGGATGGATATTGGGAGGAAGGCTTCCGGGTACAAAGGGACTGGAATGATCATGAACACCACGTGAAGGAGGGAGTCCCTAGGGAGTGGAAAAGACCACTTGATGTTTAGAAAGGATGGCTTGGAGGTATTGTGGCACTGAGGGTGTTTCTGTTGCTTGTATGGCATGGAGTTGAGCAATAACACCAGAATGACCCTTTTTGAGCAGCTTTTCCATGCGATTGGAACTAATGATCTCAGGTGAACCAGCGGCGATGCCTTGGAACTTATATTGGTGGCCCTGTTATCCTCGATATCTAGGGATAGCTAGGATATCATGTCTCGAGACCCACAGGTCCTAGACATGGAGTATCGAGAGTGGGATTGACTTGAGCATGGCCCTGGAGGGCCCATATTTCTTCTTCTTCGCTAGATTTTTCCTGGCAGCAGTAGCAACTTCCATCACTACCGGCTTGGACTTGCATCAGAGGGGACTCTTGCTCCAAGGTATCATCGTATGTGTCATATTTGATCATTATAACCCTCTTATATATGCATTCGGTTCCTTTCATTTATGATGACTACTTGGATCTTACACTAATCCACTTGACCATTGTTGGAGAGATTGATCGGGTGACTTAGCAAGTTGATATTCATGGGTTTTGGTTAGCCACCAAAGGGGATTTGCAGAGCCATCGTCCGCTCCCACCATTTTATCATTTTACATATTATACCTCGCACATCTATCCCATTCCCCTAGTCCGGCCATTAGGATGACCTTTGAGGGTTACACTTTGTCTTGTGGGAAGAAGGGGCTAAAGGCCCAGGGGGTAAAAGCAGCTG
>JZKD02S0196736.1:265326-281375 GCA_000966675.3 Picea glauca | reverse complement strand
GACCTTCCGATGCTTGATGTAACCGATTAGCTTGAGGGTTTGGGGAGCGGAGAAGCCAGTGAGAGCATTGAGGGAAATGACCGGTTCTACTTTGGGAGGGTCTGAGGGAGGGGTTATATCGAGGGTTTTAGGTGACTCAAACACAAGGGGAGTTTCAATATCCTCTTCCGAAATATCCTTGGAGATGGCCATAAACATATTTTGTTCCTTAGACTTGTGGCTCAGGAAATATTTTTCATCACAATTATAACAAAGGCCTTTGAGTTGGCGTTCTACCATTTCATCCCTGGTCAATCTTTGGATCTTTAGTGGAGCAGAGGGAGTATTGGGATTTATTGGTTTAGGGAGAGGGATAAAGTAGGGTTTCTGATTTTGAGAAGATACAATCTGTTTTTCTTCTTTAACTCTTTTAGTAGCCTCCACCCAACTCTGAGGATGATCCATGAGGACATGGGCCCGAATCTCATCCTTGAAGCCACTAATAAAACATTCTTGGAAAAAGGCATCAGACATGCCCTCTGTCCGAAAATCCAGGCACTCAAAGGAAGCTATAAAGTATTCCACTATTCCCGATTGTTTCAACTTTGTCAAATGGCCCAAATGGTTGGTGTCAATGTCAAAGCGTTCATAAAGCTCTGCCACAAAGTGTGTCCAAGCAATATACCCTTGACAAGAAGTTTTTCTCCATTGCCACCATTGTCAAAATTCTTGATCTATATGAATAACACCATACCGGAGTTTAGCCAAGTCATCTGTAATGTCGTATAAAGAGAAATAATATTCCATTTGGGTTACCCAACCAGTGGGGTCCAAGCCATCAAATTTGGTCACATCCACCCACGGAAGGTGTAGGTCACGTTGAAAGTGATGGTTCTGAAAGTTATGGGAATGAGAGGAATGGTCACCTTCAATATGTGGAAGTGAGGAAGAGGAAGGGTTATCTATAGGGATATCCAGTTTGGTGCAGAGTGCCAAAAAGACTGATTCAAGATGGGTGGTGAGGTCTTGTTTGATTTCCTCCATTGAGGACTGCATGGTTGTATTGATGGCAGCAACATTGGCACTAAGTTGTTTCACTTCTTGTTGGGTCTCGATGAGACCAGATTGAAAGGTGTTGAAGCGAGCTTCCAAGTCTTGGCTACAGGTATGGGCCATGAGGATGGGGTAACTGAAAAGGGGTGGGTAGGGTCAAAATTTTTTCCGAAAAATGATATGGATGAATGTGATAAGGGTGAAGAGATGAATCCAATGGAATAGGTCTCAAATAATGGTGAAAAAATTTCCAGACTTTGATTTTTTTTTTACACCTACGGAGTTATACTCCGGTCTGAATAATACTGTAGAGAGGAAATGCCCAAATGCTTAACCAGAAAGAAATGTGTATTTACTTGGCAACCTGAACACAGTTGTGCGGCAACAGATCTTGTCTGTTTTAATTTTTTTATGTTTTTATCCCCAAGGGTTAGGTATTCAAGGGTTATACAAACAAGGGTTTTCCCTATGCTATAGATCTCTAATATACATGTGGGGTCCAACGGTAGTACTCGGCCCAATATCTCAGGGAACTAACTAAGGAGGATAGATCGTACCCTTAGCCGTACTACCCGACTACCTAGGTACTAGAGAGTATCTTCCCGAGTGGTGTTCTCGATGGCACTATAGTAGTCAGGCGGTCGATCGGTTTATCTAAAGAGGGATTCAAGAAATCTAGGCCGATCCATACACAAGTGTTGTCTAATGTGCTACCACTCAAAGGGGTACCAACAAGGGTTACAAGGGTGGCCAACAACTGTGCACTTAAGAACCACTTGTATTTCCTACATGTATGAATCCCTCAACCGCGTATTTATGCACGTAACGATAGATCTCAGTGGCTTAAATATGTCAAAATACGTCTCTACCCTAGAAAAAAATTTACCCACAATTTCTGCCAAGGAAAGTGCTCTAATACCACTTGTAATATACCAGATATAAAAAGTATGCAGAACATAAATAAAATGCTAGAAATGGCAAAATAACAGTAATATAACCAGAATAATCACCACAAGAACATTGAAATGATATAAGAATAACAACAGAAATAGCACTTTGATTCTGAGAGAAATGTTCACGGGCCTCTTCGAGGGGGAAACCTCTAGTCAAGCAGAACTCTATTACAATAATATCCAAGGTAGGGTTCTCATACCCTTGACTCCTATTTATACTAAATATGTCTATCAAAAGAAGCATCTTGAGGAAGATCCTTCTAGAAGCGGGAGCTTCTATTAGGTCTTCTTACATTCGACTTATTCTATTTGATCGCAAGGCCTTATTAATATTGACCTTTATTACATCCTAATATATTGTTCTACCTATGTGTGAGTTAGGACCCTAACAAATTCTCGGTGTGCATTGATGCATACAATGAAGGCTTAGGCAAAGTCTTGATGCAAGACGATTGAGTGATCGCTTACACCTCAAGGAAGCTAAGAAGGCATGAGGAGAATTATGCGATGCATGATTTGGAGTTATTAGCCTTTGTGTATGCCCTGAGAGTGTGGATACACTACCTGATTGGACAGAAATTAAAACTAAAAATGGACCACTGTGGTTTACAACACTTTTTATGCAAGGTGACTTGAAAGAATGAAAAAAGGCATTGGTCGAAAATTCTTAGCGAGTATGTGATTTTGAGATTACCTACATAAAGGGAACCATGAACAGAGTGGAGGATACGTTGAGTCGGAGACCACACATATTGTCGGTGATACCTCCTTAAGACAAATCTATGTGAAAGGATTATAACTACAACACGGCGATGATTGGGATCAAGAGGTTAAGGAATTTATCAAATAAAACACCAGGTTAGTACCAAAATTTGAGGGATTTACTGTCGAAAATGACGAATTAATGAGGGGAAAAAACCACATTACGTGTCTCCTAGTAACGGTTTGAGAAGTTGAATCTTAAATTAATCTCATAGAGCAATGTGCATGGCTCTTCCCGAAGTCACAAAGAGGAGAGATGACTTTTATCCCTTATTCTTCTAGAAGGGATAAAGGTGGACATCGTCAACTGCATGGAAATATGTCTAGAAGGTTGGCAGTTGAAGGATGAACATAGACATCCGATAGGATTTCTATGGCCACATGCTATTCTGGAATCGAAATGGTAGGTCATTTCTATGAAATTTATTGGGGAAATTGTCATTGACGGCAAGGAGGAACGACTAGATTTTGTGGTAATAGACACTCTGAAAAAGAGTGCACATTTTATCCATATGTGTACGACGTATCAGATGCCAAGTGTAGATAGAGTTTATATCAGCAAAATATTAAGACTGTCGGACATACCAAGAGAATCATATATGATTAGGGGATCGGTGTTTGCAAGATGATTGGGCAAGTTTCCCAAGAGGCCTTGGGAACACCACTAAACTTTAGTACAGCATGTCCCTGATATAGATAGGTTGACCAAAGGAACGAACCAAATTGGAAAGGTTGTGTTGCGTATGTGCATGTTGGACCAACAAAAATGTTGGGAATAGTTCTTATCGTTGGCCGAGTTGTGTGCAACAACATCCATCAAGGTACCGTTAATATGGCACCATTGATTTTGTTTATGGGTGACCATTTCAGATGCCTTTGAGTTGGGATCGACTCTAGGATGGGGTCCTGGTAGGACCAGAAGCGACCCAAGAATTGAAAGAACAATTACAAATGATATGAAAAAGGGATGGAAGAAGCGCAAGATCGATAGAAGGGTTTTTTCGATGCGTGTCGCGTGACCATAATTGTGAAGGGCCTAATGGCTAGTCATGCCTCATTCTTTTAGGCGTATGCACAATGTTTATCTTGTGTTTGTGTGTAAATTTAGGTCAGTAATCCTACACATGTGATTGAATTGAGTTCTTGGCGAATGTTGGGTGAGGGAGCACTCATGGCAGAGCTAATCCACATTCTGGACCATCACATTCGACAACTACGATGTCGAACTGTCGATTAGGTCAAGGACTAGTGGGATGATTATAGTCCACACTTGGCTACCTCAGGGTACACATATGATATGCATCAGCAGTTTCCATTTTATTTGATACCTAGACATTTAGATATTGTCAGATATTTTTTTTCTCCACACTTGTATACGATGAAACTTCAGGACGAAGTTTAAAACAAGAGGGACTGTATGTAACATCCCTCTCTTGCACACACCTGATTTGACTTATTTTTTGAGGAAACTTGCATGCAAGTGATCTAGTTCATTATATGATTGATTGTTTTGCTTATGGATTATGATGATGTTGTGGATATGATGATACATTATTTGATTATATATGTGTCGACAAGTGATATTGACTAGTTTCTCCTGAGTGTGCAGGACTCTGGACAGATATTGAGGGAGAGGTGTGGTAGCATCCCTGTCACAGCCTACTAGCACTCCCACCGTGGCTCGAACTGTAGGTTAATTATTACCTAGTTCGAGAGAACCACAATGTTGTCAAGGAAAACTGAGATGGTCTCTCACGAAGATTCTAAGGGGTGTGCAATAAGGAAGGGTCCTTATTCCTTAGAGGCCCTTAGTATCGCACAAGGTCGCTTGATGGAGTATTGACTCAAAGGGTTGAATGTATACCAAAATCAGTCAAAAGGAGAGTGGAACCCTTGGATCACATAGGGGTTTTAACATTGGTGAGTCAATGAACCCAGGTACCTAGAAAACAATATTTCATTTTGACTTGGTTAGCCTTAAAATAAATATTGTATGAGTAAAGTTTAATAATTATAAATTTTCCCTTAAAAGCCATTTTCTAAGCCTAATTGAAATTAGAGAATAGGTCTATTTGGGGGTATAAGGACTAAAACTAATTAATCAATTTATAAAAGGGGGATGAAGAAAAAAATCAAATTTAAAAATTAAAGGAGAAATAACTTATCCAAAAATTTACTGGCATGTGCAAAACTTGCTAATTTAGAACTTAGACCAAAAAGGGGGAACTTAAATACAAAAGGAATGTGGAACATAGAAGGGAATCTAGTGTAGAGAACTTTCCAAATTTGAACTCAACTAAGCTTTAAGAAATGCGCCAGTCATTAATGGAATGTGTGGGAATAAAGGGACATCGAGGAGAGTTTTTAAGAACACTTTTAGGTGGGTGAGGGAAATTGGAAAATTAATTTAATTAATTAAATGAATTTCTAGTGTAGCTAAGGGATTGGGTGACAAGTGTACGGGGGGGATATTCCTTTTAAAATTTTAATAAAAAGAATTAAAGGTGCATTTTGGCAACTAGTCACTAAGATAAGTCTATAAAAGAAATGGCAGAGGAAGAGAATAGGGACGACTGGTATGTGTAAGGTTATGCTACCGGATTTTTCTCTTGATTGATTTTTCTTGTGGGAGTTGGGATACCCAGCTCGGATAGAGAGTGGTAGTTCGACCTTACGAGGCGAGATGGGAGCTATCTTCCTTTGGTTCGTGCGCATGGCCCCTTTATGGCTTGGGGGGCTAGGGGGGGGAGAAGAGTACCTCTAGCATTGGTTGGGAGGTACCAGTGAGGTCTTCACGGTTAGCAAGCGGAGGGTGGGATGGAGCGCAAGTGCAGGGGAACATTATCGAATCATTTCCCTAGGTCATGGTATTTTTGTTGAAGATCGATGGTTATAAGAATATAATTTATTTTATATATATGATGGATTGATGGCTAGAAGATTTAATTTCTTTCTATATATGCTGGATTGTTGGTTAGAAGATTTAATTCCTTTTTATATATGCTAGATTGATGGTTATAAGATTAAATTTTTAATTATTCTTGGACATGGTATTTCTGTTGAATATCGATGGTTATAAGAATATAATTTCTTTTATATATATTTTGGATTGATGGTTAGAAGATTTAATTCCCTTTTCTTTATGTTGGATTGATGGTTATAAGATTAATTTTTTTATTATGCTTGGACATGGTATTTCTGCTGAAGATCGATGGTTATAAGAATATAATTTATTTTATATATACACTGGATTGATGGTTAGAAGATTTAATTCCTTTTTATATATGTTGGATTGATGGTTATAATATTACATTTTTAATTATGCTTGGACATTTTATTTTTGTTGAAGATCGATGGTTAAAGATTATAAATATTTTTATATGCTGGATTGATGGTTATACGATTTAAATTTTTCATATATATGCTGGCATGGGTATCTTTGTTGACGATTGACGAGGATAAGATTTAATTATTTATACACCTGGCTATGGTGTTTTGTTGGAGATTGATTGAGATAGAATGTATCGGCTAGGAGAAGATACGAACCCCTGCCTGAGTCAAAATTCCTTCTGTTGAGTTATATCTCTATCCTTGGTTGTTACACAACACCGACTGTACAGTTCCTTGTTCTTCTGGCTCTGGGTCCCTTCTCTTCTTACACCTTTTGGGTCTGGCCCTTTTAACCTCTTATTTAGGTGAAGTATCTTAATATGAGCATGTTCAATTGTGCCCACACACTGTGCACCCTCGAGACAAGGTGAAAGGAAGAGATGATATGGCTTCTTGGGTCTTGACTCGCTCCCTACTCAAGAATAAATGTTGGACTTATTCAATGACATGTTCTTGGAGAGTGTGATTCCTTAGTTGTGCCTGTTGTCATAGATCTATTGATGTCCTATATTTAATTCACTCTTAGCGTTTTCGCAAAGGATGTGATTCCTTTCCTTACCTTGCATTGCAGATTTTCCAGAAAAGCACAGAAAAAACTCCTCTGCATGGTCGATTGAGACTACGAGTTATCACCTGAAGTCTCTACGCGTTGGAAGGTCATATGACAGATTTATTTTTGCATGTGCCTCTCTGACTTTGTCTTGATGAATCGCTCTGAGTTGGCACCTAACTCCGCCCAATGTTCTATCACCACATGGTTGCCTCCATAGCAGCGCTGATTTTGTAAATCTTCCTGTCAGGATTTTAAAATTTAATAAACATGATAAAAATGTCTATGCTTAGACCTAATATTTTAATTTACAATCAACTTCAATTGAATCAAAGATAGGGAAGATTTAAGGAATTAACTAAATAATCAATTGGTAAGTTATAGATATTTAAAAGAGTGATCTGTATTTACTCAAGCCATTTTTATAAAAGAACAATGTTCAAATTTATTAAAAGTGGCATAATTAAATTAAATATAATTAATTGTACAAGATATACACATAAAATATATCGCATATTTTTTTTTTGTAAAGAAAAAGAGGGGGGAAATCCTATTAAAACTTTATCAATACAAAAAAGCACATGGCAATAGTCTTCCAACTGTTCCGCCGAATTAGCAGAAACCAGGACAGATGGAAGACTGTGATGTCATTGTCAAAATTGGCAGTCTGCCTTCTTCCCTGCCAAACGGAAACCAGGGCAGGTGGATTTCTTGAGTCTGTGCACCACTGTTCAGAGAATCCATGAAGTCTAAACTGGAAATTAAACTGAAAATTAAACAAGGACCTAAACATCAAATTGAAACTATGTTGTAGCAGTGCAAGGAGTCGAATTGAAATCCAAGCCACAGAGTTACCCATTTGCAGCGGAGGTTTCGTCATTGGGGTCGCCGCTGAGAGGCACATTCTGAGGCTAGAGCACAAATGGCCTACTAGTGAATTTGAGTATGCCTCATACAACATATAAATACACTAATGCATGTGGATGTCACAGTGAATTTGATTCTCCATCTGGCTTCTAAGCTCGAACATGATCACAAGTTTCTCCAGGTGGAAGAATGGCAATGGTTCTTGGCAAAGATTCAGGATTGTAATAATAGGTGGTGGCGCCAGGACTGGGCCACCCTCCACCTCCAAACCACTGAATGTGATCGCCTCACCTGAATACTCTTGTGCCCCTTCCTTGTCCTTTGCCATCCCAAGCCTCTCCTCTATCCCGTGCTCCTCCACTGCCTCTGCCTCACTTGAAATTTTGAATTCACTTGAAGTTTTGAAATGTGTAGCAACCTCGAGGTCAAGGGGGAGGAATTCCTTAGGGAATTCCTCAAGTGTACTCATCCCTTGCCTCCCTCACAGGTTGGTCTATGTCTGGTGCACTAGTGCCTGCTGGAAATTGGTTGTGGGGCTGCCAATTATCTGGAACAGTGAAGAGGAGGGATTCCGGAGGGAAATGGATTGGTTTTTCTGGAATCACCTCCTCCACATAAACCATCAGTGACATCCTTTCCTTCTCCCTGCGTTGAGTGTGGGCTATGGAAAAGGCTCTCTCTAGTTATTGCCTCCTCCTCTATCTAGCGACAAAGTTGTGCCAGGTAGGGCCACGGTGCGACTTGCCTCTTTCCCTCGGCATGGAGGAGAAAGGGAGGGTGACAATGAGAAATGTGAGAGTGTTGGAAGCCCTCTAGTAGTTGCACCAGTGAGAATAGCTTCCTGGCTGGTGGAATGCCAGGTTGAAATGGCTCCATTCTCCTCTTTGTTGGATAATAATGCAAAGGCTCTACTTGACTGTTGCCTCATACATCCCCCATCCATTGTATTTCATGACCGTCACTTTTATCGCACGAGGGAGAAGTCCTTCACCGCTTGACAGACAATTATGAAATTCTCCCATTTAATGGTGAGGGGAGGGGAGCTGACCTGCCATATTAATGGATGAGGTCCTGGTTATGCTACATGGCCTCCCTGTGCTTCATGGAACCCCATCCAGTGTTGGATAATCTCTCCTGGCCAGGTCCAAGCACCGGTCTAAGAGCTCGGAGCGGGGAGAGGTTTGTGCATTCCATTGAATCAAGTCCATTGTAGAATCCAACCCTTCATTTTCTAGACAATAAGCTACTTTGTTTTCCTCCCTTTTCACATGTGAGGGGATGATGGTGATGTTGGGCTGTAAGAGGGATCCAAACTATTCCAGAAGTCCTGAAAGTCTCCAACTGGGGGAGACATCCAAGGGGTGAGTCGCGTGAATAATTTTGGTTATGAGTTGAATGATGATATGGGAATCCCCCTCCACTATGATCTTGTTTAGTTGGTGGTATGTTGTTGTCTTAATCCCTCTAAGGAGGCTCCAGAGCTCAGCAGCATTGTTTGTGTTGAAATCGAGAAATCTTGTTGCATAGTGTAGAATTTCTCCATCTGAGTTTTTGAGGACTGCCCCAAAGCCTGCCAGGCTCAGATTCCCTTTTGACGCACCATCAAAGTTTAGTTTGATGAAACCTATTGGTGGGGGCGACCAGGTGCTTGGGCTGCTAGTTGATCAGTTGGCAACAAGGCTCTATATTGTGTCAGCAAGGTTGAGTTTCCAGGTTTGAAGGATATGCCTTTCTCCCATGCTGCACTTTAGGTCCTCTTGGGACCAGTGCCCACTCTTAATTGTTTCCTGAAACAAGTTCATAATTCTTTCCCACGTTGAGGTTGGGGGGGGGAGAGAATTCTATTGGAAGATCCTTTTGTTTCTTTCCTTCTAGATTTTCCATAAGATGAATCCCAGTAGGAGCTACCAGATGCGATCCAGGATTTCGTTTTGATAGGAGATCGAGTCCCAATTATCCATAGTGTTGATGATGCTAGCCCTATTTCTATTGGAGTGGCACATTAATTGAGTCCCCAAGACCCAAATTGTCTCACTGTAGTGGCTTTGGTTGAAAATATGCTCTATCGTTCCTTCCTGTTGTTGATAGAAGGAGAATATGGAGAGGCCTATGAAAGCTCATTTTTTGAGATTGTCCCAAGTGAGGATGCAGTTTTGGACTGTGATCCATAAGAAGATCGACACCTTAGGCCAAAGTTTTGAGTTCTAGATCTTACCCCAAATTCTCTCCTTGGCTTGTTCTTGATAGTTCCTCTGCAAGTAGTAGGCTTCTTTGATCAAAAAGTTGCCAATTGTAGACTTCCCCCATTTGAGAATGTCCTGAACTTCCCCAATGGAGATTTTTTTTTTATTAGCACACGCTTGCCAGGCCTATCGGTCCATCTCCATTGGGAGGTGAAGTTCATGTGGTTCATTCTTCCAAGTGAGCCATGGTCGGTACTTGTCAATCATTCTCCAAAGATCCTTTACCCACTTGAAGTTCTTAGGTTGTAGTGATTGACGTAGGGGGGTAGTTTCTTCAAGAGTGGATAAAGGTGGTTGTTGTTGCCAAGAATATTGCCAGAATAGTGTGTGTTCCCCATCTCTGATCTCCCAGAAATCATGCTTCTGAATTAGTTGTATGTTGTTCCAAGCCATGTTCCATATATTGGATCCTTGGATATGATCGTTGAATCTGATTAGTTTCTCTTCTCTTGTGGAGGGAGCATATTTCTTTTTCCAGATTTTTGCCCAAAGTTGTGTGGGGTGCTTGAGTCATCGCCACCATAGTTTTACCCCCATGACTTGATTTAGTTTCCCTAGGTCCCTAAGCCCTAGTCCCCCCAAATATTTAGGTTTGCATATATTATCCCAACCTACGAGATCCCACTTCTTATTTGGGTGATGCTCATGCCATAAGAAGTTGCGTTGAATGTTCTTAATGGCTCGGATGACAGACTGTGGGGATTCTAAGGTGATGAAGAGGTAGGTTAGCAAGGCTTGAAGAATGTACTTTAGGAGCACCAACCTAGATGCAATATTAAGAGGTTTGAAGGTCCAGTTGTTGAGTCTATTAGAGATGGATAATAGCAAGTTGTCCCAGGAGATGTTATGTGTGGTCGCTCCTGTGAGAAGAATGCCTAGATAGTTGGAAGGAAGGGAGCTCTTGGGGATACCCAAGAGGTGGGAGATATGTTTTTGGATAGCCACCGGGGTATTAAATAAGTATAGCTTGGTTTTTTCCAGATTCAAGTCCATACTTGAAGCATCAGCAAAATCAGTGAGGATATAATTGAGTTTAATGGATTCTCAGGCAGTCAGGGTGTTCAGCAGGAGGGTATCATCGAAAAACTGGCTGTGAGAGGGGGTTGGATGAATATTGTGCAAAGGAATGCCTTTAAGGGAGCCTTCTAAAACAAAATATTTAAGGTAGCGGCCTAGTCCTTCCATCATTATGACAAAGAGGAAGGGGGAGAGGGGGTCCCCTTGACAGATTCCTCTGGTGGGAGAGAAGGGTTGGGAGTGCATGCCATTGACCGGGATAGAGAAAAAGGCTGAATAAGTAAGCCTCATGATCCAGTCTACCCAATGATTTTCGAAGACAAAAGCTTCGAGGAGGGAGCGCATATACTGCCAACTGATTCTTTCAAAAGATTTAGAGAGGTCGAGTTTGATGAGCATACATGGGGTCTTTGTTGATTTTAGCAAGTGGATGACCTCGTGTGCTAAGATAATGTTGTCCATGATTTGCATGCCTTCCACATATCTCGCCTACTCTTTGGAGATAATAAAAGGGAGAATCAATTTGATACACATGGCTATGACCTTTGTGATGATTTTGTAGATGGCATTACAAAGAGAAATCGGTCTATATTGTTTGGGATGTGTGACCCTCTCCTCCTTTGGGATGAGCATGAGGAAGGTAACATTAAAGGCTAAGAGGACTTGTCCTGAGGTTCTTGATTCCTCCAACACCTACCAGACTTCTTCTCTGGTCATTGCCCAACAGTAGGGGAAGAAGTCTGTTGTGAATACATCTAGATCAGGAGTTTTTCCTGGGGGAATTTTCTTGACAGCTTGATCAACTTCCTCTTGAGTGATGGGCCTTGTTAGGGATTCATTTTGTTCATGAGTGATTAGGGAGGGTATGTTCCTGGTGATTTTGTTGATCGTTGGCATTTTGTCATTATTGGTTTCTGTTAAGAGGTCTTTGTAGTAATTGGTTAGCTCCTCTGCAATTCTGTTATGCTCCCTGATGGGATTACCCTGAGAGTCCTCCAATTGAGTTATTATGTTGATGTATCTATGATGCACCATTGATCGATGAAATAATTTGGTGTTCTTTTCACCCTCTTTGAGCCATTGTACCCTGGATTCTATCGCCCGAGTATTTCCTCCTATTTCTTCCTTTCTTCCAATTCTGCCTTAAGATCCTCTTCTTCCTTCATTAAGTTTGTAGTTTTTTCCTTTGATATGAAGGTCTTTTGCAAGGTTTCCAATCGCTTCTCAATTTCTTGCATTCTTTGAAGAATTTTCCCAAAGGCAGTTTTATTCCAGCATTTTAGTTGTGCCTTGAAATTTTTGAGCCACTACTGGAATTTGTACGTGTAGGTACCATGTTCTATTTCTTCTTACTTCCACAGTAATTTGAGAAATGATGGAAGTCAGGGTGGGATAGCTAGAATTTCTCAAATTTGAAGGGCTTGAGTTTGGGCATCACTCCTGCATCCAGACAGAGCGAGATGGGCTAGTGGCCCGAGCCTATTTTTAGTAGAATATTGGCCTCAATGGAAAGATCTTCCAACATCAGAACTTCTGAAATGAGGAAGCGATCTAGCCGAAAAACTACCTATTGATGTCCAAATCTGTAGTTGGACCAAGTAAAAATACCATTCCTAGTCTCTATATCCACTAGATTTAATTGACCTACGAGGGCTCGAAACTTACCGCTATCTTGATCAAGCCATTTGGTGCCCCCTGTCATTTCCTCCAATATTAGGATCATGTTGAAGTTGCCTCCTAGAAGCTAGTTAGGTGAGCTCAACAGTGATTTGATAGTAGTTATTTGTTTCAAGAATATCTCTTTGTCTTGGGTGCTCTGAGGTCCGTAAACATTTGTGATCTCGCTTTCTTTGGTAGATCCTATGTCTTTGAAGTGAGCCATGATCATGCCTATAGTGGAGAAGGGCTTGTCTATGATGAATTTTGTGGGATTCCATAAGATTTCCAGACCACCTATCGCTTCGTTGGAGTCAGTGTGAAGGGAGTCGCAACCTCTCCAACAACGTCGAAAGATTAGCTCTGCTTCTTCTCTGAGAATATCTGGATTCTCAATGCGTATGCAGTCTCAAAGAGTCCTCTGCTTGGATATTCCATTGATCCCTCTAATATTCCAATTTATAATCTTCATCATGATGATCTAGGAGGTGGATGGAGGTATCCCTCTGTGATCCTTTGGACCTGGCCCGAGTTGACCATAAATTTCCCTACTTCCTTGATAAGTTGTTGGGTTGATTTGCATCCCCTCCTTTTATTTTCCCAGGAGGTGCGTTTTGGTTCAATGGCTAAATCTAAGGATATACCTAGTCGTGAGGTGGAGCCTGTGGTGGAGTCTATGAAAATCCTGTGAACCTTTCTGAGTTGTTCCACTGGAATTGTGTGTAGATCCTTTTGGTTGAGGGCTTCCTCCTATTTTTCGAGATCAATGTTCGCCAGATCTTGCTCATCTAACTGCATGAGAGTATCACCACTTTCATCTGGCTTATCCCCTGGGTTATATTCTTTTCCTTTTTTAGATTGGTGTGTAGCTTTACCTTTATATTTCTTCTGGCTGTCAATTTTGTGTGAATCTCCAACCTCTTCTTCTCCTGGTAGCTGGTTAAGAATGTCATAAGATTTATTGGTGGTTATTTTTGGAGTGTTGTCTTGATTCTGCTTCCAGGGCAGGTGTCATTTCCAGCCTGTGACCATGGTGAAGCCATATTTTTTCTTTCCCTCTCCAATTTTGGGGATCTGGGCATTCAAGGGGCAGTCCCAAAAGAGGTGGTCGTGCTCGTGACACTTCCTACAGCAGAATGGAATATGCTCATAATCTATTGTTTGGTTCTAGTCTTCATCTTGATACTTCGGGGTTACTGAGCCCGATAGAGATTCTAATATATCCATATAGACACAGATCCAGGCATACGAGGTGTATTTTATTTTCTTTGTGGCTTCCGAGGATTTAACATATCATCCCTCGGTGTTTCCTATGCCCATTAGTATTTCCTCCATCCAAAATTCTTGCGGCAAGGAATAAATCCTGATCCATACTAGATCCATTGTAAAATATTCCTTCTCTGGGCTGAAGCGGCCTGTCCAGAATCGAAGGATCGGCCTTGCTAAGTTGTAGAAGTATGGCCCATTTTCAAATAGGATGATCGTGAAGAACCCTTTGGAGATAAGATGAACTTCGTAGTCTCCTTTAGGGTTCCACCAATATTTGATCCATCTCAAAAGATCTCGTTCTGAAGGCCAAAGACCTAGGAACTTGCCTATGAGAGCGTGTTCCCACATGAACTGAGTGTGTTCCCCAACCCTATTTGAACGTATGAGGTATCTTGGGGGGTTTTCAAATTGGGGAATGCATTTTCCTGGTTCCCATCCTCGAGATTCCTTTGGATGAGACGTTCTTGGCTCCATATCCATTGCTTTGTTGAATACATGTTCTTTGGCCAAGAGCTTCTCTCTTAGGTGCGGTGATGGCTCAAAGGAAGGCCTCTTGGCACGTGTTCCATCTTTATCATTCGATTCTATGTCCCTATACGAGGGGGTTCCCCCCCCCCCTATGGATTGATCCTGATTTGTTAGCTGCGAGGTGTCTAGTCGAACCATTGTGAATCATGCAACCGTTTCATCCGCAGGCGGAGCAAATCATACAAGGTTTCTCTAAGGATTCACTAGGGTTTCAGTTCAAGCCTTTCCAAATTTTTCATTGAGGATGTGTATCAAAATAAATCGTATATAAATTGATTTAAGGATTTGATTTAGAACCCAGATGATAATTTTTATTAATGTAGAAGGAGAGTTTAATGAAGTGAAGTTCCTCTTAAGAACAGTCAATTCTTAAGGAGACTTGTGCATGTTCAACTTCTTTTCATGTGTCGAAGATAAAACAACATTTATTGGTGGATTAACTATACCAATGACAACTCATCCTCATCACGATCCATGTCATGCCTATCAAGGGATTGATATCCTCAATGTTGTCAACATTTTGGTCATCCCATATTTGGAAATGTTTCATTTAGATTGTAGATTGAAGGTGAAGGAAAAGAGTTAGTTACTGTATGTAGACAAGATAATAAAATAAGTTAGTTAAAAAAATAAGTAGACAAGATCATAAAAATAGATGGAATAAGAAACATCTACCAAGGTTCATTTAATTTCCATTTGTCGGCCATTCTCCATTTGTTGACTGCTAGATGCAAATATATTTTACTCTATAACTAGATCATGTAGCCCCAGACAGAGAGCATGATTCATTAATTTTCTTTAACTATCTGGCTACACCTGTCATATCCTCGAGCGGTCTCTTGTGGAATCCTTCCCGCGGAGATAAAAGCCTTTATCCCATGTCTCTTGAGAGTAGCAACACTTAAAAGGGGGAGGATTATGATTTATTAACTTGCAGAAACCCACTACTTCAGTTATTTGCGCCTTGTATAAGAACAATTTTTTTCTTCTAACTTATGTTAGGAAATGTCCATTTCTCTAGATCCCTAGAAGGGCCCAACCTTCTTTTAACCGTTCTTGATTGATTGGGGATCTTCCTCACCGTGTTAATGGTTGTTTCTACCAAGTGTATGGTAGGATGAATGCTTATTTTCATTTTTCTTGTAATCCATGTCTTTCTCATTGTTGTTCCAGAGTTTGTACTTAAGGCTTTAAAAAGTACAGTGTCTAGGCATCCGAAAGTTAGTAAGATGTAAAAATGGAGGAGGGTATACCTTCGGGAAAGGAAGCTAGGGTTGATTTATAGGTTGTCATCGTCTAGCTTCCAACTATTCTTGGATGTTTATATCCCTTTCAATTGCAGCCCATGAATGTTCAAGTTCTACCCGGGTGTTATCCATTTTAAGTATGGTATCAAAGAGATTTAGAGTGATATGGGTTTGATCTGTCAAGTCGGGTTCAATATTGGGTTGTCTTACAACAAGAACAGTCATAAAGGAACAGAAAAATTTAAAGAAATTTGAAATTTTGTATGCTGTATCAATTTAATTTTATAAAAGAGAACTTTAGAAGTCAATATTAAAAGAAAAATGAAAACCAAAGGCCTTTTTCCGTAACTGCGTTATATTTGAAATAAATGGTGTATGGATTATGGGAAAAACATTAAGTTGTCTATAGAATAAGGCTCCTATCGAGAGAGAATATCACTATGTAAATAGAAGAAGAAAATAATATAAGAAATGGTCCGATGAAGCATAAAATATGACAACCTAAAGATTCACAGGTCTTGTACCTTCTAGTAGC
>JZKD02S0196736.1:235273-248949 GCA_000966675.3 Picea glauca | reverse complement strand
TCTACTAGACACATCTGACATGGCAGAACAACTCACACCAACAGAGTTAAATCCAGACTGCATGGAACAAGCTAGAACTGATCAGATCATGGATACACAGATCAAGCACACCTGAAAACAAAGGATATTGTTATATCAAGTCGTCAAAGTAGGCCAACTCCTTCACTAAGGCAAGTGGCTCACCAGGGACCAAGTTCAGCAGAAGTTTCCTCATCTCATGGAGGAACTCAACGCAATGGGCACCATTGCTTCCTAAGGGGAGAGGAATGATCCAGGTGTATATTGGTGGCCACCCACCTATTCCACTTGGACCCCCACCATTGCTTCTTTCAGTTTTTCAATTTCCACACAGTTTACTATTTTTAGCAGTTTTTCGGGTCCTGAACTTCCAGAGTCGTTTTGAGGCCCTAAACGACATTTTTTGGGAAAACGGGGAGCAACATGGATCATGGATTAATGTTTCTCACCCAAAAGTTGGATTCCTCGGATATATATTTCTAACGAGGTACGGAACGTGTCAAACGGAGATTGTATGCCAATGTTACGTCCCCGGGAAGTTGATGTACCAACTTACCCAAACGGGGCCCATAGTCTTGGTGTTTCCTCTCCTAGGGTTAGGTTTTTGGATGTTTAGAGTTTTCCATTGTTTCTCAATAATAATAGGCCTTCAAACCTCATCGTAACACATTTCAAAGGCCAGTAGCCGCCACATCTCTTCTCAGATATAAGCTACCAGCACCTTAGCTAGTTTATTTCCATTCTGTTTGTAAGCATATTTCAGTCATTTGTTATTAATGAAATGAAGTCTTATTTCTGCTACATCTCTATGTTTATGTGTATTTCTGTATTTCATTGTGTTCCTACATAAATCCGGATCAGTAAATCTAATAATGATCGTATGCCAAAGTTACGTCCCCGAGAAGTTGATGTACCAACTTACCCAAACGGGGCCCATAGTCTTGGCGTTTCATCTCCTAGGGTTAGGTTTTTGGATGTTTAGGGTTTTCCATTGTTTCTCAATAATAATAGGCCTTCGAGCTTCATTGTAACACAGTTCAGAGGCCAGTAGCCGCGACATCTCTTCTCAAAGATAAGCTACCAGTGCCCTAAGATAAGATGGAAACATTTACTTAAATTATCATTTAGATTCAAGCATTTATATCATGTCAACAAAACAACCACAATTTCAAAATTTACAAAATTCATAGCCATAGAGTCATATGCATCTTTCAACTTTAAAATAAATATATTTAAGCTTTACACTAGTAAATATCAGTGAACCAAAATATAAATGATGATATTTTCACTACATTGACATGGATTTATTTAAACCCCTATACCCTAGATGTCTTGAATCAAAGTTGAATATGTGTTTTACTACAATACCATATACTTTTTTCATAGTAAAAAGGGTTGCATATACACACGTAGTCTCTCGACTTCCAAACACATAGATTTTTTAAGATGCATCAAGAGTATTGTGGGGAAATGTGAAATAAGAAGAGTATAAGCTCATTCTTTATACAAAATAAACGCAAATGAATTTAATTGTGAAGTTGAAAATATATTCTTATCTTGTTTTGGGTTTAGGTTTATTACAAGTATTTTGAAAGAAAGTTGGAGGAGTTGATAAACTATTTTTATTTGAAAAATTAGATAGAAAAGTATAGTCTATGTTAACATTTTAGTCATTTTAATTATAAGCATTATGACAATTTAGGGAAGAAGGAATGTGAAAAGTAGATTACACTTTCTTATAATTGAGTTATATATATAATGCTATTGGCAATGAAAAAATATAGTATTTATAACAATTTTTTATTCTAAATTTATTGAAACATACAAGCTAGGCCAAAAATCCTAAAATTTCTGTTTTTTAGCTAAAATAAAAACAATTCATTAAATGACACTAAAGTGATAGCTAAAACATGAAGTACTATCAAATCAATGAAGTATTAAAGCATGAGGGAATGGAGTACAAATGGATTAAAATAATAGTATCTTTTACATCAAGAATGTATTAAAATAATGATATCTCTTCTATCAAGAATGATCACATTGATAAATTAAAGTGATGGCTAGGTGGCACTTTAGGGATTTTTTAATTTTTTAGTATTTTTAATTAAATATTGTACTTTGACAATACCTATTAAAACCACATAAAAATAGTGATATCATTGTGTTCAACCAATAAAAAATTAAGAATTTCAAATCCTATAAAATAAAATTTATTTTTTATTTTTAAAAAAATTAAAAATTAATAAAAGAAAATTTGAAAACTTTAGAAATCTTTATGCAATCACATGCAACTAATTGAAAGTCAAAGAAAATTGACTCATAAGAAATTACAATATACTCTCCCTAGGCAGAAGGTAGATTATTCTCATGCAAATGACTCTTTTGACCATTATTACATCCCTAATATACAAGGTGATACATTTCCCGGAGATAATCCCAATATGAAGAGTCATCAACATATCACGTATACGAGTTGAACATGGGTGGGGAGGTTAACAACCAATCCTCCCAACCACCAGAATAGACCCAATTGACAAGATGAAAGGTGAGACGTTTCCCCTTTTTAAGTATTCTCTTAATGATTGAAAATAATGCACAGTGCTTCTTTCACATGTCTTCCTCGAAAATCTTCATTACTAAATTCTAGATGTCGAACCAATTAGTGAGACTGTCGAGAGCTCTTGAGGTGCAGTTTCAATGGTGGAACTGGTTCAAACTGGTAAACTGTAGGATAAACCTTCTCATTCAACAACAATTTTAGAGCTCTACTATCTATCTCTTGTGACCCAAGGACTCTACATACATCATTAGAGTGGACTATTGTGTGACATTGCATCACTCTCCTTAGTTTTCAATGGAGGTGCAACATAGGAGGAACTGGTCCATCTTGGTTGACTGCAAGCTTAATCCTCTCTTATTTCCGCAGTTTTAGAGCTCTTTCTAACATTCATTGTGAGGTTTTATTTCTACCTTTCCATCTGAGCCTCCTTTACCTTCTGACTGAATTCTAACGATGAATTTGAACTGTCTCCCTCTTGAACCATTAACTCTTTTCGCAGGGCTACAGTGACAAACTCTTGTCCTCTAGCTCCTTAACCTTTTCTTATTGGATTTAGACTTTTTTATAACTCTCCTCTCCTCTCGAGACCCACATCGATGGAGGTTGAAGTCAACGCACTCATGAGTGTTGTTGACGAGGCCCTCTAGAACAACACAAGCCTCTTCACCTCAACAGATGAGATCTCTAGGTGCACACTTCAAACATTGTCTACTTTTGATACAATAGTTTTGTCCTCCTCCTCTGGTTTCATAGCTCTCCATCTTTCTTCTCCATCCACTTCCATCCATCCATCTCCTAGCACTTGCTCCCATACATGTCCTTTCTCTTCTGCCATTTTTACTCCTGCTCCTATTTCTCCCGCACAACCTTCTATCAAAACTTCCTTCCCTCACACAAACAGTAGACCCATCTCTAGAGTCTCATAGTCTACCTTTTTTAATAGGCCTCTTACACATCTTACCTCATCCCACACTATGAGTCTACCTACTCTTGTAACATTTTGTGGCCTCATGCCCCAGAACCTGTCCTCTTCCCATAGGAGCTCACATGTTATCCTTGCCTCTCTCGACCCTACAAACTTTACTAGAGTTGCTCAAAATCCTCGGCCTCATCTATCTGGAGGAAAGAAAACTCTACAACGCCCGTGGGCCTCAAAGAATAAAAATAAGAAACTTGTTCTCGGAGTGGATATAGGCCTAGAGGACTTGGTCTTTATGGCCTTGTGTAGCCTTATGGGTAGGCTCTCTTATAGATACATCTACACTTCAAACCTGGATGACTGGATGAAAAATACCTGGTGGCCACTTCTGGGATATGACCCCTCTCTCTCTCTCATATATTGGGAGTGGCTAGCTCCACTTTCAGTTCAAATCATTTGAGGATACAACAACTATCTTAGAGCGCCTCTGGACTCTGGATAACAACAACCTCATGTTGAAGCGATGGCAAGTGAGTTTTGATCCTACACGAGACTATTTCCGCCTTCGACACATGTGGGTTCTCCTTCCTGGAATACCTCTTCACCTTTGGAACTAAAAAGCTCGTATGGCCATTGGAAACTCCTTGGGATGCTTTATCAATGTAGATACTAAGACTATTGTTGGCCTAGATAAAAAACTGGAAAGGATTCTAGTAGAAATAGAAATTCATGAGGGTCTACTTGAATCTTTGGATATAGATTGGAGAGTACATCTTACTCGCCATAAGATTGACTACCTTGGCATTCCATTCAAATGTTCTATCTACAGACAAACTAGCCACCTGTGAAATTCTTGTACTGACGCTCTTGAAGATGAAATGTCTGAGGAAACCATGCTTGAACTTGCTACCAATATGGACTCCCCAGATTCGAATACACAGATCAATCTTCCAGACTACCCTAAAGATGTCATTTTACTTGACCAGGACTCCATCATAGGTAAGTTTAAGATCATCTTCCTGACTCTCTTCTTCTCGCTTTCTTCTTGGGAAAAAGACTCTTTAGATAACTCTTTACTTCTTACCAAGAGTTTAGACCCTCCTTGTGAACCTTCAAAAACCCTCCATTTACATCAGTCTCTCAGTCCACCCTCACTTTTACCCGCTACTACACAAGATTTACCACTTGTCTCGCTACCCTCTCTTACATCTCCCGGCCTACCTGAAGTGGCGTTGCCTTGCACCTTGTCTTTATCTGAATCACCCTCCACATTGGTCTCCCCATACTCTTCCTATTTTTCAGACACACCTCTGAAACCATCTATGCATGTTCCTGACTTAACCTCTTCTCTGTATCACTCTCTAGAAGCATGATTGTCCACTACTACCTCGCTTCCCATACCCTCCCCTCTGGCGAATGAGAGCACCCTGGAACATTCTCACGATCTGGAGGACTACAATCGCTTATCGGGTCTCATCGAAATCGTCTCTGATGTTAGGAAGCTAGATGTTGTTATTGACACCTTATTACATACATACAGAGAAGTCTTAGGCTCCACTCCCCTACCCACTTATATGGGTAATAATTTATACAGTTTGTCAGTTATGGGAACAATATTGGATTCTACAGAGAGCTCATCAACCTGCTCTGAAAAAGACTTCACTTGGACTAGAGGACACAGATTCGAGCATTCTCCGATCAAAACTCGTAGCGCCCGTTGCAAGGAGAGCTCTTCATCTACTCTACATGTGGTTCCTTCATATTCATTTACCGACATTGGGGCGTTTAGAGGCATGAAATCCCTAGAAAGAGAAAAGCCATGATATTTATCTCCCTCAACATCAGAGGGGTGCCCCCCCCCCCCAAAAAAAAAAAAGATGCCTCCTTCAGAAGACGTCTAGCACATTCTTCTCCAAATATCATTTTCCTACAGGGAACACTTGTTGACAGAAAAAAGGCTATGTCCTTTTTAAATCTGTTTCACTCTGATTGGCACATATGCACAGTAAGCTCACTTGGTACCTCTGGGGGCTTGGCTGTGGATTGGGATGCTTCCAAATATGAATTTTCCTCCTACCTTTGTTGCAGATGCATCTTGTTGTCTGGTATTTTTCGTTTTAACAACAAAAGGATAAATTTAATCAATGTGTACAATCCATGTACTGAGAGACATAATTTTTGGGAAAAGGTTGTTGATCAAGGTCTTCTTGACTTGGAAAATTTGATAATAGTAGGTGATCTGAATCTCACTATCTCTGTTGGGGAAGTCTGGGGGGCATTTGCTACAAAAGACACTCTAGCAGATTATTTTACCATTATGTTTATAGCTCACAACTTGGTGGACTACGCCCCAGACCTCTTAGCTCCCACTTGGCGCAATGGGTGGATGGGACCTAATGCTATCTCCAAGAGGCTTGATCGTTTCCTTATTGTTGAACACTTAATATCCATGGAGGATCGGATTCGCACCTGGGTGGATTATCCTTTTTTATCAGATCATGCTCCGATTATCTTGCAGTTGGACTCATATTTTCATAAGAACGCTTATCCTTTCAAACTCAATTCAAGTTGGATTGTAGACGCTGACTTCAATTCCATTGTCGTTGATATGTGGAAGGATCCTACCTATTTATCTAAGCCTTGTATTCAACATTGATTTATTTGGAATCTTAAGAACCTTAAAGCTCATTTAAAAGCTTGGGAAGCCAACCATAAGAGACACAATGCACAAAGGCTTCTAGATCTTGAAAGTGAGATACAACTCCTTCTTTTAGCATATGCACATGCGGGTGACATTGATGACCGTAGTCTAGTCTTAAGAGGATTGGAATCTGAAAGAAACCAGCTTCTTCTCAAAGAGGAAGCCACTTGGAGACAACATTGTAGAACAACCTGAATCAAGAGTGGTGACCTAAATACATGATATTTTCATAACCTTGCTAGTTCATGCAAGAGAAGAAATCACATTTGGAAGATTATTGATGCAGAAGGTACTTACCATAGTGGACAACATGCATTAAAATAAACAGCTATAAGACATTATCAACCTTTTTTTGAGGAGAAAACTACTGTAATTTTATAAACATCGGTCAATGTGGCTAGTCTCTTTCCCCATTTTGTTGTAGAGGAATACTCTCTTACTCTTGACAGTCCCTACACTATACAAGAGATCGAGACTGCCTTAAAATATTTCTCTAAAGATAAAAGTCCAGGCCCTGACGGCTGGACAGTAGAATTTTATCTGCACTTCTTTGACTTGGTTGGCCTCGATCTTCTAGATCTTGTGGAGGACTCTAGACTTAGTGGGAAGGTGGTTGGAGCTTTGAACTCAACTTTCCTTACCCTCATTTCTAAAACAAACAATCCTTCTACCTTTGTCGATTACAGGCCCATTGCTCTCTGCAATTTATGCTATAAACTTATCTCAAAAATCATTGCGACCAGGATAAATCCCATACTCTCTCGGACACTTTCGAAAGAACAAATGGGATTTTTAAAAGGACACCAAATCCTAAATGCCATTAGCGCTTCCCAAGAGTGCCTACACAGTATCAAATATAAAATTCAAAGGCACTTATCCTCAAACTTGACCTCCAGAAAGATTTTGATTGCATAGACTGGGACTTCCTCAGATTGATCCTGACTCAAACGAGCTTTAGCTATTCTTTAATCAAATGGATCATGAGCTATGTAGCTAGTGCTAACCTTTCCATATTGATCAATGGTGAATCCTCCTCCTTTTTTCGCATTGGCAGAGGTCTTCGACAGGGCTTCCCCCTCTCCCCCCTGCTCTTCATATTGTCTATGGAAGCCTTGAGTATGCTCCTCAAATCGGGTCAAGCTAATGGCAAGATCACTAGTATTAAGGTGTCTAGGACGATCAAGATCCTTCATCTCCTCTTTGTCAATGATGTTCTCACCATGACAAATTATTCTCTACATGAATGGAAAGAGATTAAAGAGATTTTAAAAATCTTTTGCAATGCCTCAGGTTTGGCAATCAATTGGTAAAAATCGACCTTCCATTTTGCAGATCTTCAACAACAAACTTTGAATCATCTCAAAGGTGTTTTTCCTCACACCTTTACTCACCTTTCTTCAGGTTTTAAGTATCTGGGGTACTTCTTAAAAGCAGACTCCTAGAAGATGGCAGACTAGAACTGGCTCATTGCAAAAGTTGAGAAAAAGACAGGTCACTGGTGCACAAGATGCCTCTCACTTGGAGGCCGGTATACTCTCATCAAAGTTGTCCTGGAAGGAAAACCGGTTTATTGGATGGCTCTTGTAGCCATTCTTGCTATAGTTCTCACCAAACTTCGCCAATTGACATACAAATTCCTCTGGTTAGGTTGCTCAGACCACTCCCGACAACACCTCTGCAAATGGGAAGTTTTGGCAAAGCCCAAACAAAAAGGCGGTTGGGGGATTCATAATTTATTTCTCTTCATCCAAGCTCTTGCAGCTAACTCCCTCTGGCGTGTGATGACCATTCCAAGAATTTGGCAATCAATTATTAAGGACAAGTACTTCTCACAACATACAGTCTCTAGCTGGCTTCTTTCTGATTCAGATATCACCAGGGCGTCTTCTATCTTCTAGAAAAATTTAAATAAATCTAAACATTGGATAACCCGCTAGCTATGTTGGCAGCCAGGATCGGGTCATTCCATTGTCCTTGGGTGCGACCACATCCTTGGTATGGGATACTCCAATACTTTGCCTCTGTTGTTGATTACACATCTGCACAACAAAAACACCTGTTATTTATTCCAAGCCAGAGATCGAACTTGCTTGTTCTTTTCGCCTGACAAGTTGTTATCCAACGTTGATCTGGGCCTCAACGCAGAGCTTGCCATATCCTGGAACGCCTTCTACTCGAACTTAGCACTATCGGGTATTATTTTAAATGACTCTAATGACCAACTCATGTTGTGGGGGGGTGATCACTCTGGAAAACCCACTGTACAGAATATTTACACAGCCATTTCGAATTCTCTCTGGCATAATAACACCAAAGGTTGGAGAAAACACCTCTGGACATGGCGCCTACCTACCAAAATAAAATTATTCACCTGGCTCATGTTTGAATACAAATTGAATACGTGGGATATCCTTCAAAGGAAGGGTTGGACTGGGCCAAACATTTGTCTTCTATGCCTTGTTGAAGCAGAAACAACAGATCATCTATTCATCAAGTGCCTCTATACCAGAAAAGTTTGGGACAAAATTGCTTCCATTTTAAATTTTAAAACTATTTGGGATGGGCCTACACTTGCGGTCTGCTTTGAATATTGGACTCATAGGGAGCACAATCTAAAACATCTTCCTTCGTTCCTTCGTTGGCTTGTTGGTCTATTTGGCTGGACAAAAATTTAATTTTTTTTGAAAATGGGACTCCATCCAATAACTCTACAGCTTACAAAACACTTGGTTTACTTAAAACCTGGACTGCTACCCACACTAGAAAGAAATGTTTACATATTACAAAGAGGGCTCCTAATCTAGGGGACACACCTACAGGCTGGTTTGATGGAGCAGTGTTATCTAATGGCACTCAGAGCGACGTTGGAGGATTGATTAAAATCACAAAAAATACATCCTATAGATGGACCTTTAACTGTGGTCCGGGCACTAATACCAGGGCAAAATTATTGGGCGACTGGGCCACACTCTACTTGGCTTCTAGACTCCACATCGAAACTCTTCAGATTTTTGGGGATTCCAGAATAATCATTGAGTGGTTGAACAATAGGGGTGATCTACAAGCCATCCCCCTTTTGGCTTGGAAGGACAAAATCCAACTTCTCCTACCCACTTTCAAACAACTCAGCTTCAATCATATCTATCGAGAACACAACAAATCAATAGATCAATTATCCAAGATAGCTCTTCAAAAAAAAGTGGGCATTATAACTTACAACCTCTGGTTAGATGGCCATGAGGGCCCTCCACATTTTCTAACTCTCCTTTAAGATCTGCTCTCCATCTTAGCGGGTTTTTTTTATCTGAATTATGAAAACTTTCTCCTAGTCGATGTATCGCTGAAGAATCTACTGTTTTTGCTTTATTTACTGGAGTTATATCCCTCTCATACACTTGTATATTTTTCAGACTCTTAGCAATCCTCTTACTCTTAATATGAACTTTACCTCTATACTGGTTGAGAGACCACTAAAAACGAAAGTTCATTGGACAGATATCACTTTTCTAGCTAAACATTGTAAATTCTCTGTATTAAAAAGACATTATATAATCAATATAATAGAGAAATTTTCCCTATAAAAAGTATTCACTTAATGACACCACCACAAGTATATTTGATCTTATCCAAATGCATTTTCATCAATGTGTATTAGTTGGTAAATATTACAATCAAACTTTAACGTTTATTTGATCTTATACGCCTCTCTAGTAATAAAATACATTAAAAAATTCACACGTTTATGTGGTGTACACGCGCTCACCACAAAAAATAAACAAGCACACGTAATCATTTTTTTCTATTTTGTATGATTTGGAAAATAAAATGTAATTAAATACACGCTGCGATTCTATTTGTTTGGAATCGTTGAAAAAGTTCAATAACCCACGGGAAAAATATGGCGGCGAACCAAAGAGTATTGTGAGGCAAAATAAATTTACTCTTAATTTAAGGCGGTGGAGATTTTTGAAGATTTGCGGGGCCCTAAATATTTGGGGGAAATATCCACCAATAATGACAGCAACCAGCCACTTGGGGTACGCTGGAAAGTTCAGTAGATAATTCTGGCCAATGCCACCTCATTTTTCGCTTTTCACTTTTTCTTTTGCCATGTCAGCTGTGATGGTTGCCTCCACGTGACCTGTTTTTTTCTTTGTGAGGGCCGGTGGATTACCGTTTAAGCAGAAGAAACTTCCAAATCTTGTCGACAGCTTGTCTTCGCAACATCCAGATTTGATTTTGACATGGCAGAGATCAAGGACCAAACATTTAGTTTGGATACCGCTCTGGTTATAAATAGTTTGTTTGTTTGTTTGTTTTTTGTTTTTTTTTAATTCTACAAATATGTGGGGTATTGTAACGTTTATTTGTTAGAACGAAAATTTCTCATTTTTATATAGATAAGTTCTAATAAGATTTTATAAACTCTTATAAAATTGAGATAATTTCTTCCGGGAAAAAAAAAGTTCTAATAAGATTATTTGGCAGTTCTAAGTTTTAGTTTTTTTATGGATATTTTTTGTTTAATTTTGTTTGAAATAGAATTAGAAATTGTTGGATTAACAGATTTGAGTGGTTATTTATGTATAATTCTAGTGTCCTCAACCATGTCAAACAACTCTACAAAGGATGAAGTGTTTTCTATAGAAGACATTAAGTTTGAGGTTAAGGGGCTCTCAAAAGAAAAAGCTAAAGACATCTAAGATTACCAAGCTGAAATATTAAAAATTAGAGGACCTATCCTCATTCCTCACATACATAAAACTTAGCTATCGAACAATGCTTCCCAAAACCTTAGACTTAAAGCCTCATTATATCTATTTTTAAAAGCGCAGATAAAACAACCCCTCTAATTATAGAACCACTATAATTAACCCATTTAATAATTCATCCATATTAATGGATCTCATCCATCCTACAATGTCATATCTTGTAATATACAATATTGGACTTCAACCAATTGTATTTCACTTGTGGTTGCTAAGATGCACTACTTGATATGTGCCACTCTCGAGGCATGCACCTTTTAATGGATGACAAACCATTAATGTTACAATGGGTATCCTATAAGAATGCTTGTTACACTACCATTGAACAAAGGATAATGGATATAGGTTAAAATTGTAACGGATAATGGATATAAGTTAAAATTGTAATGGATAAATCACTCATTTTGGAATACATTTTGTGTAATTTGGTATATAAGATTTTATTTACATTAATGTTGATTGAAAAAAAATGAATATTAAAGTGGAATAAATCATAAAGATATGACATTGTATTAAGATAACATTTAACTGATTTTTTATGCCAAAGAAGCTGTAAGAAAAGAAAAGTTATGGGAGTTTCAGGTGCTAATGGCGGGACGACATCGTTTGAACAATAATGGTGGTTTGGTTTCTTCAATGGAGGATGGTTCGATGTTGTTGGCCTTAGTGCAAGACGGTTTGGCGTTACAGTTTTACAATCTCATCTTTGCTTTTTAGTAGTTTGGTTTAGCTCCTTAGTCTACATCTCTGTTTTTTTTGCTCTGTTATATGCAGTTAGTATAAAACCTCGTCTTCTAGTTCAGAAAGGTCCTTGAAGCCATCTAGTTTTTGGAGGGTGTATGGACTGTCTTTATTATTAAAATGACGGACGTTGAAGTAAATGCCTTACTTAGCTCTATGGACGAGGCTTTTTGGACACAAGCGGGTCTGCTAACCAAGGCTTCTGAACATCTTCCACCTCTTACAAGGCCCCACCTATCTGACGGTTTACCTACCAATCCCTTGTCGGATCACGAGTTTCATCAGCCCTCCCAAAAAACTCGGGTTAATGGATACTTTGAAAAGCTCCCTAAACCTCTTGCTTCTGATCAGAAGAGGAACACCTCACGCACTGCCTCTATCCTCCAGGCTTCTTTGCATCCTAATCACGACCTCAGACCAGGCCCCCGTTCTTTCAAACCTTGGAAGCCTAATAAAAAAAGCGCCAGTTCATTTTAGGCTCAGACATTGGGCTTGTAGAAGCTTGTTCGATGGCCTGCTCTACTCTTGTAGACATATTTTCTTATCGGAAGATGGTGAAGGTATCATTAGCACATTGGATTGATGATACCTAGAAGCCCCTTCTGGGTTACTCACCGGAGATTATTTATCTCATGCAGGGATAGTTTGGCTTCCAGTTTCACACACCGGAGGTAGCTTCTCTTATTCTGGATTCTAGATGGCTAGTGGATGGAGGCAGTATCATGATGAAACATTGGCGAGTCTCATTTGACCCAACCAAGGAATATTTTCAGTGTCGTCATCTTTGGGTCTTACTGTCGGGGTTACCGCTTCAATGGTGGAACAAGAAGGCACTAACAGAGATTGCCAATGGATTGGGGCATTTTCTAGCGATGGACAAGAAGACCTTACAAGCTAGAGATAAACGTTTATGCAGGGTTCTGGTGGAAATAGACATTCATGAGGGACTTCTGGAAACGATCGAACTGGAATGGAGGGGGATGATTAGATCTCATAACCTTGATTATCTGGGGGTGTCGTTCAGATGCACTGTATGTTGACAGATGGGTCATCTCAGACAAGACTGTCCTGGTTCTTTTCCCATTGACTCCTCATCTTCAGACTCCTCACTGATGAGGGAACCTGCTAGCACTGGTCCCCCAGAAGTTACATTGAGTGTTTGGAATGCTCATCTTCAAGGTTCTGATTCAAACGAGCCTGATGATAACAGCCTCACCGGTAAGCTCAAATTATTGTTCCCTTCCCTTTTTTACTCCCTAACATCGTGGGAGCGTGCAACTCTGGACCACTATCCTGGTTGGAACAACCTTCCTCTACCATCTGTTGATGAAGGAGTTACCTGTGTCGACTCCTCGGAGATGGGTTCTTTCCAGAACATGGCACAGGGTAAACCTTTTATTCTGGGGGGAGCCCTTTCTTTGTCTCATTCTGCTCCATCTTCTTCTGAGCCTATCCCTCCTCCAACCTAGGCTTCGGTGCCTTTGGGATCTCTTATTGACAAGAGGCCTACCCTTTTTTCTTTTGAGATGGATCGGGTGATGGATCCCTCTATTCTTGTTTTCTTAGAGAAGAATCCTGGTCAAGTTTCTTGTCTGGGGGATTCACCTGTTTTTCATCGATTTGTGACTAATGAGTCTCCTTCTCTCTCTCTACAAAACATCTTTCACCCTTCTGGTCTTTATGAGATGACAAAGGGTTTTGGGAGTATTAACGAGGTCATGGAAACACTAATTCCATCACTACACGAGATCCCAGAACCACAAGCCTTGCATACTTTCAAAGGAAAAGAAGTCATAAAGGCTACTCTCCTAGAGGCCTCTTGTTCTCTTCCATGTACATTGACAAATCACCTTACTGAAGGCGATAGGAGTTTTGTTTGGTCCAAAGGTTTGGGTTGCGAACTATGTTGATACTGAGAGGGGGGTGAATCAGTATCCAGTACAATTTAAAAACCTTTTTCAACTTATA
>JZKD02S0196736.1:195451-210541 GCA_000966675.3 Picea glauca | reverse complement strand
ATCTATTAAAAACTTCTTGAATTTTTTTTTTTATTATTATTCTATATTCAAAATATTATGAAAATTATACGCTCTTCACCAAAAATAGCACAATATAAATAGTTGATAATCTAATTAAGTATGATCAAATTTTATAAAAATTATACTCTCTTCACAAAAAAAAAATAACACAATATGAATAGTTAATAGTATTAATAATCTAATTAAATTGAATAGTCAATAGTATTAATAATCTAATTAAATACTATCATGTAATGTTACAAATAGTTTAATAAAATTTATTTATTTATATTATTTTGATTTTTTTTTAATATGAATAGTTAATAGTATTAATAATTTAATTAAATATTATTATTTAATATTACAAATAGTTTAATAAAATTTATTTTTATATATATATATTTTTTTAAAGTAAAAGCAGAACCTTTGTATTAAACTATCAAAATAGGCATACAACTGGCAAGCATGGACCAGCTGTCCTGCAAACAGAGGAAACCAGGACAGTTGGCCTGTCCACTGTAATAGCAAAAATTAGACGTAGAATTACGCCACCCTGCTCGAGGGAAACCAGGGGTTTTGTTCACTGATTGCAACCATGCTAGAAAGTCTAAACTGTAGCTAGTCGGGGGAGCCATAGCTCTAATACATAGCAACAGAAAAAACATGAGAAATCAAAAGAAACCAGAACCTAGTCCGTCGAAGTGCCGCCATTGCCAGGAAGAGCGAAGGACTGCGCGCAGGTAGGACATTGACGTCGTGGAGAAGCTTTGGAGTATGCCGCGAATAGTATGTCCAGACGCTGGCTGATGCTCACAATTCGGAAGGCCTGATCATCCACCAAGCTGCGTAGGTCGAAGATCAGTTGGAGGTGGTCGTGATGCAGCAGCGACGGCGGGGGTGGCGAATTTCGTCCTGGGTCCGCTCCTTCATTATTCAGCTCTGGTTCCCTTGTCTTGCAGTCTGGTGGCGGTCCATGCTCGTGCTCCCTTGCGCTGAGGTCTGGTGGCTCCTCCTCCACTACACAGGCCGCGTAAAATTCACTAGGAGTGGTGTCAGGCTGTGGAAGATTATCCGGATTGGAAGCAGTTGTCGGAGTCACGGTGCGCGTCGGAGGAACGACATGCAGCATGGACAGGTCCTCCTCCACAGAAGTTCGAGGCGACGAGGGTGCAATGGTGGCGCCTCCTTTGCGGTTTTTCTTGGCCACTTGAAAGGCCCGAACAAACCTTTGGTGGCGCTTTCTGCGGGTTTCTGGTGCACGCCAGCCAGTGCCTCGGCGAGGCCGACCCCGAATTCGTGGCATGATGAACGGGAGGGTCAGACTGTCGGCTCGGTGATGCTGAACTAGCTGGGGAAGAGTCGAGAGCAAGGTGGGAGGTCTGCTTCCCTGGTGATAACAATGAACAATGCTCGGGGCTACAATATACATTAACGCCATGAATTGAGTGCTCTGGCCTTCCGTTCCCCATCCACGCGCGAGTGGCTCCATCAACACTTAGTGTTTACGGAGGTAGGGGCTGGACTTAACTGCTCGCAGCCGAGAGGGTGGCCGTTATTAATGGCGTGCCCTATTGGCTCCTCCACGTACCCAGGCTGCGCCTCCATGTGTCCCAGCTGACCGCATAACACCCCATCCGGGGGCAGGAAGTCCTTGTTAACAAGGAGTTGGCAGTGTTGTGGTATGCCGGAAGCTTCAGGAGATCGAGCATCCCAGATTGTGCGCTCTAGTTCCCTTTGAACTCCTTCGTTTTCCAGGTAGTCAACCACTGCATTTGCCTTCCTCTTGACATGGGAGGGTATGATGCTGAGGCTGCGATTGCAAAGGTTGTCGAAGTCCTCAAGCAGACCAAATAATCTCCAGCTAGGTGAAATTTTTTGCGGAGTGGCCCCGTGTAAGATCTTGGTGATCAACTGGATGATGACTTGGGAGTCCCCTTCCAGGATGAATTGATGGCTGGGTAAGGAGATGGCTAGTTGAAGGCCCTGTAGCAGACCAGTTAGCTCCGCAACATTGTTAGTTGTTTCTCCCAGGTGTCCTGCTACCATGGCGAGTATTTTCCCCTCGGAGTCCCTAATCACTGCCCCGTAGCCTGCGGGTCCGGGGTTGCCTTTCAAGGCACCATCAAAGTTGACTTTGACGTATCCAGTGGAGGGGGGGGTCCAGGTGCTGGGGCTGGGAATGTGAATCTTGGGTACGTGTGCTGTCATCAGATCGGTCAGATTGACCTGCCAGTTTTGGAGGATACTTAGCTCTTCATTGTGGCAGATCCGATCGTGCCCCTGCCAGCTCCTACTTCAGACTGTTTCCTTGATGTGGGTGACCACTCTGTTCCAAGTTAGCTCCAGAGGGGAGTCCATGGAGTGGAAGATGCTCTTATTTATCGCTTTCCATATCTGCCAGAGGATAAAGTCTGGGAGAAGTAGCCAGATGTGGTTCAGGATGGGATTGTTGAAGGCGATGTCGCCCCAATGAGCTATGGTGTCCCTTATGCTGCTTCTGTTCCGACTGGACCTGTGCATGATTTGGGCCCCCTGATCCCAGATCTGTTGGCTATAGCTACAACCATTGAAGAGGTGCTCTTTGGTTTCCTCTTGGCAGTGGCATAGCGCGCAGATGGAAGGACCAATAAAGCCCCTTTTCCGGAGGTTATCCCAGGTCAAAATGCGATTGTGGATGATGAGCCAAAGGAAGGTGGATACCTTCGGCCAGAGGGCTTTGTCCCAGACTTTATCCCAGATGGTGTCCTTGATCTGGTTGTGATGGTTGGCTTGAAGGTGGTAGGCTTCTTTTACCGAGAAGTTCCCTGAGGTCGAGTGACCCCAACGAAGGATGTCAGGGCCCTCTTTGATGGGGATTTTCCTGCGCGCTGCTTCGTTTTGCCAGGCCGAGATATCAATATCAGGAGGAGCGCCTAGCTCTGGATGAGATGTCTTCCACTGCCTCCATGTCTGACTCGCTTCCCAGGGTTTCCAGAGCTCGTTGACCTTTAGTGAAGGAGTGTAATTGAGGACTTGTTGTAGAGGTGTGAGCTCGATGAGATCGGTCAACGGTTTGAGTTGTTTCCAGGAGTCTAGCCAGAACTCTGCACTTTTTCCATTGCGTATCTCCCAGAAGGCGTGCTTTTGTACTAAGTCCCTGTTTTGCTAGGCTGTATTCCAGATGTTCGAGCCCTGTATTCTGGTGTTGTGTCGGATCAATTGATTAATCTGCATTGTTGGGGCATACTTGTGCTTCCAGATTCTTGCCCATAGAGCATCTGGTGTTTTCAACCAACGCCACCAGATCTTGGCACTCATAGTCTGATTCATCTTGCCGGGGTCGCGAAGCCCAAGGCCTCCCAAGCTTTTGGGGGCGCAGACCTTGTCCCATCCAACCAACGCCCATTTCTTGTTCGGTTGCAGGCCTTGCCAAAGGAATTTTCTCTGCAAATTTCTGATAGCTCTGATGATTTGCTTGGGCGCGGCTAGCGCAGTGAAGAAGTAGGTGGGAAGGGTTTGGAGGACCGACTTCAAGAGGACTAGTCGAGATACTAAGTTAAGGGGTCTAAAGATCCAACTGGCCAGGCGATTGGAGATTGAGAGGAGGAGGCTGTCCCAAGAGATGGACTTGGTAGGCGCTCCCGTGAGGAGGATGCCCAGGTACTTGGACAGAAGGGAGCTCCTAGGGATGCCTAGAATTCTGGAGATGTGTAGTTGAACTGTGGTTGGGGTGTTGAAGAAGAAGAGTTTGGACTTATCAAGGTTCAGTGTCATGCCCGAGGCTTCTGTAAAATCAGACAGGATTGAGTTGAGCTTTTGTGCTTCTCGAGCAGTGGGAGAGTTCATGAGAAGAGTGTCATCCATGAATTGGCTGTGGGAAGGGGCTGGTCTGACGTTGTGCAGGGGGAGGCCTTTGAGGCTACCTTCCTGGATCGCTGACTTGATGTAGCGTCCCAGGCCTTCTGCCATGAGGACAAAGAGGAAGGGTGAAAGTGGGTCACCCTGTTGAATACCCCTGGAGGCTGAGAAAGGCCGAGAGGGCACCCCATTGACTAGGATTGAGAAGAAGGTCGTAGAGGTGAGGTTCATGATCCAGCTAACCCAGGTGCGATCAAAACCGAAGGCTAGGAGGGTGGCCTTGAGATAACACTAGCTGGCTTTGTCGAAGGCTTTTGAAAGGTCGAGTTTGATTAGCATACCTGGGATTTTCTCGGATTTGAGAGAGCTGATGACTTCATGTGCAAGGATGACACTATCCATGATCTGCCTGCCTTCTATGTAGCCAGCTTGTTCTTGGGAGATGACAAAAGGCAGGATGGGCTTGAGTCGATTTGCGATTACCTTAGTTATAATCTTGTAGATGACATTGCATAAGGCTATCGGTCTAAAGTGCTTGGGGTTGGTGACCCGCTTCTCCTTTGGGATGAGAGTGAGGAAAGTGGCGTTGAAAGCTTGAAGAACTTGGCCCGAGGCGCGTGACTCCTCCACCACCTCCCAAACATCCTTTCGTATTATGTCCCAGCAGTGATGGAAAAAGTCCGTTGTAAAGCCATCAGGGCCTGGTGCTTTTCCAGGAGGCATATCTCTTGCAGCTTGGTCCACCTCCTCCTGGGTGATTGGCCTAGTGAGAGCAACATTTTGTGTGGGAGTCACGAGAGAGGGGATGTGGCTGGTGACTCGAGCAATGGCTTCCTCTCGATTTTGCCCGTTTTCTGTCATGAGGTTCTGATAATGTCGGGTGAGCTCTTCCTCGATGCGGCTGTGCTCTCGCAGCAGGTTTCCATGCTCGTCGTCCAGGTGGGTTATTCTGTTGATGTGCCGCCTGTGGATCATCGTCCGGTGAAAAAATTTCGTGTTCTTTTCCCCTTCCTTTAGCCACTGCACTCTTGATTTTTGCTTCCACAGGATTTCTTCCTACTGCCTTCTCTGTTCTAGTTGCGAGAGAAGTTGACCCTCTTCTATCATGAGCTCAAGAGTTCGATTTCCACTGATGAAGATTTCTTGGATCACGACTAATCTGCTTTCGATGTCTTTGATGCTTTGAAAGATGTTACCAAAGGAAGTTTTGTTCCAGTGTTTGAGAATTTGCTTAAAGTTTTTAAGCCGTTGCTGGAATTTGTACATCTTGGTTCCGTGATCCACCTCACCTTGTTGCCACCAAAGTGTTGCTAGGTGCTGGAAATCGGGGTGGGTGAGCCAAAATTTCTCGAACCGGAAGGGTTTGAGCGCAGAGGTGGTTTCGGCTATGATCTGTAGAGCTATTGGCCAATGATCTGAGCCCGCCCTAGGGAGAATGCGGCTTTCCATGCAGAGGCCGCTTTCAATCAGCTCTTCCACCACCGGGAAGCGATCAAGTCTACATGCCACATGCTGGCTACCTGATCTGCGGTTGGACCAGGTGAAGGTGCCATTGCTATTTTCAATATCTACTAATTTTAAATGTGCAGGAAGGGTTTTGAACTTACTGCTTTCTGGGTCAGGTCGCTTGCTGCCTCTAGCTTTCTCCTCTAGTGACATTATCATGTTGAAGTCACCCCCAAGGATCCAGTTAGGTGTGGTGACCAAAGCCTTGATGTAGATTAGCTTGTCCATGAACTTGTTTTTCTCCTGTTGACTTTGTGGACCATATACATTGGTGATAGTCCCCTCATGATTTGATCCTATTACCTCGTAGCGAGCCGTTAGTGTTCCTGCCGTTGAGAAGGGCTCTCCGAGGGCAATGTGGCTAGGGTTCCAGAGAATGGCAAGGCCTCCCGAGGCCCCCGCTGCATCTGAATAAAAGTAGCTGCAATCTTTCCAGAGGCGTTTGAAGATGTGTTCCGCTTCCAGTCCCGCGCATTTTATTTCTTGTAGCATTACAATATCTGGGTTTTCCTCCTTAATACAGTCCCCGAGGATCCTTTGCTTGGTCCTGCCATTGAGACCCCTTATGTTCCAAGAGATTGTCTTCATCATTGGGTGGATGATTGTGGGTGGAGGTATCCCTCCGAGAGCTTCTGAATCTGGCCTGAGTTGATCATGAGGTTACCTACTTCTTTGATTAGTTGGTGAGCCGGTTTCCGCCCTCGTCTCTTGATTTCGCGTGGGATTTTCTTAGATCCAGAACTTGATTCTGTTGCAATGCCGAGGCGGGCTGTAGATCCTGCTGTGGAGTCAAGGAAGACCTTGTGTACCTTTCGGAGCTGTTCTTCCGGAAGGCCCTGCAGGTCTCTGGCATTTAAGGCTTCTTCCAGTTTTTCAAGGTCTATGCACACTAGGTCTTGGGCATCCAGCTGCATGGGTGTGTCACCATCTATTTCCCCTCCTTCCTCGCCGTGAGTTTCCTGGTTCTGATCTGGGGTGGGTGTGGGGCCAGGGCCCGTGTCTTTCTTAGCTCCTTTGTGCAGATCCTGGATTTCTGCCTCCTCTTGAAGCTGGCTGAGAATGTCAAAGGTATTCTTGGTCGGAATAACCGACTTGGGGCCTGCTGCTTGCTTACGAGGTGGGTTCTTCTTTCGCGATTGGATTGTTGTGAAGCCATCCTTCTGCATGTTCTGTTCAGCCTTGGGGGCCGGCTGGGTCAGTGGGCAGTCCCTGAACAGATGGCCATGCTCATGGCACCTGCGGCATCTAAACGGTATGTGCTCATAATCGAGGGTTTGCACCCAGTCCTCGTCTTGATGCTCCAGTATTACTGTTCCTGGTAGGGCTTGAGCGATGTTCATGTAGACGCAGATGCGGGCATAAGAGGTGTATTTTCGCTGCTTGGTAGTCTCAGAGGCTTTGACATATTTGCCTATGGTGTTTCCTATGCCCATCAGAATTTCCTCCAGCCAGAACTCCTGCGGGAGTGAGTAGAGACGGATCCAGATGGGAGCCATCGAGAAGTCTTCCTTGTCTAGGCTGAAGCGTTCCATCCAGAACCTGAGAAACAACCCGGCTGAGTTAAAAAAGTATGAGCCATTCTCAAAAATGCGGTCCTTGTCTTCTAGGTTATACAGTATGATCGTGAAGAACCCTTTGGAGCTCAGTTGGACCTCATAGTCACCCTGAGGGTTCCACCAGTGTTTGATCCACTTGTTTAGGTCTCTTTCTGATGGCCATAGTCCTAGGAACTTACCGATGAGGGCGTGTTCTTGCATGAATTGGGTGTGCTCCCCCACTCTAGTTGATCTGATGAGATATCCAGGCGCTTTGTCCATTTGGGGTATGCATTTGCCGAGCTCCCATCCGCGAGGCACCTTGGGACGAGAGGTGTTGGCGTCCATGTCCATCTCTTTTCGCAGACCCTGTTCTTTGGCGAGGAGCTCCTCATGGATTTGCTGCGGCAGCTCAAATGCAGGTCGTTTCGACCTTTTGCCTGCTTTGTCATTAGCAGTAATGTTGCTGTAAGAGGGGGGTTTCCCCCCCTCCTCGTTGCCCATTTCGTCAAACCAGGTCCGACGCTGAGTGCTCCCCCGACGAATGGATTGATGGCTACAGAGTATTCTGAGTCGATCAGGGAGGGGCGCGCATGAGCTTCAGGCTAGGGTTTCAATTTATTTATTTATATTATTTTGAATTTTTTTAATAAATAATATTTTTTTTTAAATATTTATAAACATTTTACATAAATAAACAATTTTTAAAATCAATTTTCAAATTACATTTTATATGTAACATTACAATTATTAAACCATACACAATTACCTTTCGTTTTTCCTCATTCACTTTTGCATGCCTTATTTGTAAGACAACCCCACTTGTACAAGTATAACTCATTTATAGTGTGTTCACAAATCCTTTTTCAAATTAATTACTTATAATTTCACCATCAAAGTTCTAGCTAAACCCTTTTCTATTATAAGTTCCAACTCTATAAACATGCATATGTGCAATAAATATGATTATTTAGCCTATTAGAGAACCCTCCCCTTTTAGGGCCTACACGTTTATTGAATAGAAGTGTCTAAAAGGTTTATGGAATTAGTAATTTGTAAAATCACGGCATTTTGTAGGTTAAAGGGTTATTTTTTTATTAGTTATTAGTTCCCACCTCCGCTAGGGATTATCATAATTTTTGGTTAAAGTTGACTACATATTAATTTACTTTAAATTTGTAATTATGTTTAAAGTTTTTATGATATTTTATCTATTATTTTTGGTTAACGTTGATCATATATAAATTTACAATTCGTAATTATGTTTGAAGTTTTTATGATATTTTATCTATCATTTCTGGTTAACGTTGATCATATATAAATTTACAATAAATCTAAATTTTTAATGAAATTTGATTTAAAAAAAAAATTATTTTCTTATTTACAAAATTTAGTGAAATGAATTTTTGATTGGTTCAGAGCTATGTGATGTGACTTTACTCTCCTCGTGTATGTGATTTCAATTTGTCAAAATTAACAAATGATTTAATAAAATCATTTTTCTTAGTCACCACTTTAATTTTTCTTAGTCACCACTTTAGAGGCTTTGTAATAAATGCTATAGTCGAGGTTGACATGTTGCATGGGGTGGAACCCACCTCTTTGTATCTCAACACCTAGTTAGGTCGAACCTACCTCTTTGCCTCTCATCGCCTAGCCACCTGCCCACCTTGCCTCACCACCTCCTCACCGCCTTCACTATCACTGCACGATGCTAAATATCATTGCAATTGTTTTGGTATTGAAAGTAGTAGGTAGTAACTAGCCAACCAAGTCATCTAACTAGTTAGACAACAAACATACAAAGTTGCTTACACAACATAGGTTGATCACTTCGCTCCGTTTCCTAACATAATTTGTCTTTCATCACTATGCACACACAAATCATTGGTCTTTCTAGTTTAGGGAGCTCAACAATTTTCTTTCTAATCATTGGTCTTTTTAATCTTGGGAGTTTGTTTTTCTTGGAGGTAAGGAAATAGGTTAATAGTTTAAGTCTCCATTTGACAAGAGTGGAAGTTTACCCCAAATCATTTCAAATGATTTTTTCCTTTTTTAAATAATGGTGATAAGTATTCACTCATAACAACTACAACCACTTATTATTATCTTCACTACTAATTAACTACTAAATTATAATAAATTTTACTACCATTGAATATATATAAAATTAAAAAAAAAACCATACTTTTATAATAAAAAAAAAACTAAGTAACTTTATTTTTTAATCTTGTCAGCAAAAATAAATGACAAATTTTCTTTTAAATTTGGGATTTTTCTTTTAATTTACTTACTGAAGATGTTTTAAGATTTGTGGTGCAAATTAAATCATGAGTTGACTTGGAGGCAGGGATGGAATTTGACGAGTAATTTCCCACTCACAGACCAAGTTTCCCGTCAAATACAATTAAAATTTTTGTGCAACCATCAACCTTCATCCTTAAAACTAAAAGAACATGCACCATAGTAGTCTAAACCATCATATTTGATGGGCTTTTCCAGTTTGAAATTCCAACCCTACTTGGAAGAACACTGGAAAGTTGAATTTACGATTCTCTCCACCCATGCCACCTCTTTTTTCACTTTTTTATTTCCAATATACACTGTGATGGGTCATGTTTATGTAACACAGAGAAAGTTTATAATTATTTTTATTAATTACTCATTTAAAAGAATAATTAATTAAAAATATGTTAATAATTAATTAAAATTAAAACATTATTTTAAATTCATTATTTTATTATGATATTTGGAAATATATAATGATATTTGAAAATTTGTATTAAAATTAATTAATTTTTATTATTATAATTTACTTATTCACGACCATGTTTCTTTATTAAAAAAACTGTTTTCTCTTACCACACCTCGTTCTCAAAGGAGGATTCATGACTAGAGAGGGACAAGTAGTTATGCAATGTATGATGACCAACTTAAAAATCCATTCATGTTAACGGGATTTGGATACCGGGCCATATTTTGTACCATAACAATTCAAAATTATAAGTTATTATTTAATATTCAATTCAAAATTATAAGTTATTATTTAATATTGTATAGATAATTATAAAACAAAAACAATATTTAAAAATCTAAAAATAAATGAAAAATAGAAAAATGCCATGTTATAAGGAGTATATCCGACATCAAAATTAAGTTTGAATATTATCATGAGAGAAAGCTTTTTTTAACACACAGGATGAACCTTATTCCAAATAAAAAAATATAGTCTTTACCAATTCATCAAGAGATGATTCTCCATTACTTGTTTTTTTCATCTTTTAAAGGTGGAAAAACCTATCATAACTCAATTTTCAATTGACAATGAGGATGATCATCACTGATTGCTATCTGCGAATGTGGGTTGACTCATAAGCATTATTCAAGGAAAACCACGTGTTGACGCGAGAAAAATACCCCATGCAAACATGAGGGAGAATTGCCTTATGGTGGGTCCCAATCAAACCTGCTCTCGTTTGGTATGACAATCTCCACCAATATGTGGGTCCGATTGCTTCTAACAAAATGGATTTTTATCTAAAGAGAGACTTATTCATTTAAATTAGACTAAATCCTAAATGCAGTCATATTCTAACATGCAAATGCAGTCCTATCCTAATAGTAACAAAAAATCAATTGTAGGCATACAATTTTAATTATGGAAACATAAATAGTTCATATTTCGCAATAAGAAACTATACTAGCATACCCATACGCATATATATGACAATGAATATGTCTCTACAACGAGCTCATAATCCATTCACAATGATTTCCTACAGAGACAATTGACAATAGTGACAAATTGTGAACATCTACAGAAAAAACAAACAAACCAAACAACAGTGCACTATTGAATGAACAGACCATGAATGTGCTTTCCATAATAATAATAATAATAATAATAACAATCTAATTTTAAGGCCACAACTAAGCCAAACACCAAATTGGTGTATGCAACCCCCTTGTTTGTGGGACAACTTGACAAGGAACCCCCTCCGCGCAACGATTTGACTGCTAAAGTCTACAGAGGTGTACATACCCTACCCCCCTCTAGATTTGAACCAGTGAGCTCCAAGGATGAAACACATGTTCTCGTTGACGCTTGAATACGTTAGGACCGAAATGACAACCTCACAAGGATATAAATCCCCCTGCGTTTTAATAGAGGTGGTACTCCTCTTTTACTTCATATTTTCTTGGGACTTTAGATCTTAAGAATATGAGACTTTGCAGAAGTCTGTTGTGATAATCAAAGAAATATAAAATAACAAGAAAGAAAATGTTTTTTTTTTCTTTTAAAGAAAGCTCCTGAGAAATGACGAGGAACCACAGACTTCATACATGTAACAAACATATACAAAATTTCCTCACATCCATCATAGTTAAACTAAAGATTTATGATCACATAAAAATAAAAAAGAAGATGATTCGCATGCAAAAGAGAACTTTAACAGAGTGAACATGGGAAACTCAAATAAAGATAATGATAGATCAACCTCAAATACTTTATACTCAAAACTCAGAGTTACAAAGAACAATCAAGATTGCTCCCGAAATAGCTCTCTTCAAATTTAAAAAAAAAATATATAGTCTGTTACATATTCTTTAAAATTTAAAATGCGTTTGTCCTACGGACTGGGTTTCGGGCTCCCACAGACCATAAATCAAATATATACAAGAATTAAGCTCGTAGAAGGAGGATGGTGGGAGAAAGTAGAACAACAAGACCTGGAAAGAAGAAAAAGAGAAGTTATCAGACTTCCGTTAAACTTTTCTAGTGAAAGAGGTGGAGTAACTGGATGAAGGAATTGATAAAGAAAGAAAGATGTGATCAACATAAAGTTACTATGATGGTCTCTCATGTCTTCACTTGCTTGCTTCTGTCCTTTTATTGTCTTCATTAACGGTTACATGAACCATCTCAACAGTTTCTTTCCCTTCGTTGGTCAGTTTGTCGATTGCTTGCTTGAACCATTCTTCAATATAAATTTTCATTGGTGCCACGTTTATTTCATGCTGGATTTTGATGTGGAATAACTCACTTTCGAGGTCTCTCAAATAAAGGGAAATACCATGTACTTCTTCCTCAATGTATTGATTCTTTATGGAATAGTCCACACGACAATTTCTTATGTCACCTTCACTATATTCAAGTATTCCATAGAACTTTTCAACTGATAACCCTTTAAAAATATCAACTTGTTCGTCAAACTACTGCTTTGTTAGGAATAACAAGTTGAGAATTAATTTTGGCTCTTTTACTTTGTTGGTGCTTCCTACTAGGTCTATCTCCGTGAGCCTCTTGAATAGTTCTTCCCTTTTCTATATATCTTGGTGTCTTGCTTGAACAATATTATTTAAAATTTTAATCTTCTCCTTCCAGCACACGTTCAACTACATTATCCTACGTGGGGAGGGAAAATCCTCCTGTCTTCTTCTTAGTTTCGTCATGTTAGAGACTTTGATTCCAAAGGGTACTACAACATCAAGGTAAAAACCTTCTTCGTTCTTCAGATCGACTTGCAAGTATCTGTGGAAGGCGTGTGCCCTCGAGCTAAAAGAAGCAATGTTTTTCGAAATCTCCCATGCCTCTGTGATCAACACCATTCTTTTCTTGATATTTCTTTCTACATAGCCCCTGGCTGATGTAAGTAGGATTGAAGATCCTTTCAATTTAACAGTGGGTGTGGTGTGCCTGACTATAGGCAAAGGAATGGAAAGAAGTGGAAGAGGCATTAAGGCATCCTCCAGCTCCTTGATCCTTTCTTTCAATTTCATGTTTTCCGCTTCTAGGCCACCAATAGAATCATCCAGAGCATCCCCGATTGCTCTGTGAATTTTATAAATCTAGGAAGGCCATATATCTTTGAGTTCAACCTCTAAATGAGATTTTCCTTTTTTTATTTTTCATATCAACCTATTCAATAATCAATTTCTTAGACTCCCTGTAAAAAACAATGCTTTGGAAAGAAAAAGACTCTTCTTCATTGAAGGTCTCATTCTCAATGATTTCTATTGATGAATTTTGGTGGGCCAAATTTCCTGGCTGATCAATGGTGGGAAATATATTCTCTATATCCACTACGACCTCCATAACTTCAAGAGATAAGATGTTGATGTCATGGTATTCTCCCTCTTGCACAACATTCTTCCTCTTCTTTCTCAGAGGGATTTTGTGGGAGCTTTCGATTTTACCAACGGGGGGATTCTTTTCTCCTCCACTGCTTGAATTACTATTGGTAACTTTCTGAGTTGGGTAGGCCGTTGGAGCATTGCTACGAGATGTGGTGGTTTTAGGAGTAACAACTGGAGACTGGGCGCTCTTCTCATTGTGACCCTTTCCTTTTTTCTTGTAGAAATCATTAGTACTAAGTACTATTTCCAGGTCACTAGTGTTGTGTGTAGGAGCGCCCAAGTTGTTGTCTTCTTCTTCACTCAAAATAGTGTGAATGAAAGAGTTGTTGAATCCAACTGAGAGCATGTGATCCACAAATATTTTATTGGGGTCGAACCCCTTTATCCTTTCAACATATTTCAGATTTACCTTATGAAAGTGATTCACAAATTCATCAATTTTGTTTATATTCCTGAATATAAAGTCTCCAATTGTCCAAGGCAAGGGGATGGATATCTTTTTCCATTTTTCATGGAAAAAGTGCAACAAAAAATTGTATTTCCTTGCTACTTTCGTAATAAACAATTTATCAGACACTTGGTATAGAAGGAAAGAGGGATTTTCCTTGGAACAAAAAATCCTAAAACACTGCGATTTTCCATCTGCTCCAATGTTCCCCTTTTCTCCAAGAATTTACTAGCCTGGTCTGATATCCTGGTGGTATTTTTACCAAACATCAGTCCTTTGAAAACTGAAATGAAATCATTGTAAACATCATAAAAATTCAAGGAAGTCTTGTGTCTCCACAATGTTTGGTACCAGAATGTAATTGGATCATTTTCACAGTTTACCCTCTTATAGATAGCCAATTTTGGAAATTGACAGCAATGTTCTATTGTAAATACCAAATAAGAATCCATAAAGAATTTCTTGTCCCTTTTGTAATGTGACAGTTGGGAAGAGATTTCAATGGAAATCAGTTTTCCCCAATCAAAAATAACTTGCTCTTTAACTGTAAAATATAAAAGATAAAGAATCATGCGAGAAATGGTGGCAGTGCTTTCTTGACCTGTCAACTTGCTGAACAACCAAATGATTTCTCGAAAGAGGTTCTTAAAAGAACCGATCCAAATCTCGGTGATGTCTTCTGGAACAACCATGAGATTCTACAAGAAATCAAGCAAGAGATCCAGGCCATTGTCATGTTTTTTTCAGAAAATCTCTGCAATCAACTCCTTTGAAGGTAAATGTTGGCTAAGGGAGCTTCAACATCTTACAAAATATTTGTGGTGAAAGAGAGATGGGGGAATGATCTTGAAGTTGCATAATTCGCTAACTCGGTACGTACTTCTCAACCCACCATGCAACCAACTCTTTGCAGTCGAATACTTCAGGGACACACCCTACGCGAGCAATTCTAGATGTCCAAATTATATCTTTCTATGCAGAAGGAGATGATTAATACGAGTATGCTCTGGGACCACTGAAAGTTCTAGTCCTCACAACCACAAATATTCAAAGTATCGCCACATAATTAATGTCTGGATTGTTAGAATATAATGGATGTGCTCGTTTAACCATAGACAATATCAATATTGTCACCCAACCATAGGCCGAAGCCACCCCCGAGCACCTTAACCTTGACAAAGAATCATTCTGGAAGCAAATCCTAGGCTAGATAGCCAAACAAAGGGTGGCACACCTTTCTCCAAGGATAGCGCACCAAGCAAGAGTAACAAGAGTTGATCATAGAGTCCAAACCATAACCAAGAGATAGTCCAAGCCAAAACTGAAATCTGCTAGCTGTAGCAACTGCAACGAAAACTCTCCTCCAAACTTGTGCACAAATTGGCCAATTGCAGTGCGCACAAGTGCTGCTTCTGCAGTTCTGAGAATGCTTGCCAGAATGAAGACTGGCCTTCTGTATTTATATTAAAACTGGTAAACTGCCTGGGTCAACTTCTCATTCTGGGTGCCTATTTTCTTAGTATATAATATTTCCTTTAACCGACTTATTCTCTTGGAGGCTAATAACCTAATACAAATTATCCTCTTGAGCCGACTTGTCTTCTAGGGTTATTAGCCAACTAATTA
>JZKD02S0196736.1:157036-173576 GCA_000966675.3 Picea glauca | reverse complement strand
TGCATTGTAATGTAACGTTAAGGTAAAGTGGTGTAATGTTTTATGTAAGGCAAGATGATTGTGATTATTGCAAGCCATTGTGATATAAAAGGTATTATGGGCATCATTTCATGGCAACGCTATTATCATTTTCACTGTTAGCGATAACATACAATTGTAATGTCCTTGAACTAAGTAAAATTGAGATTTTATGACCTAATAAATGGGGGATTGAGATTAATTGGAATTACCTTATGCTAAAGGTACTCGTGGGTAATGAAGTTTAAATGGAGTAATTGGTCTGAAATCAATCACAGTTGATTCGTATACAATACCTTGTCTTATTTTGGTTGGTCGTTATCTGAGTCCTTTTGCCTTGCGCCTTCCGTAGAGGACGTGGTTGCTCATTTACTTATTGTGGTGCTTGACTATGGTAATTTCATTGCGTTGTATGCTTGTGTTGGGCGGGATGTAGACACCTCCATGTAGCCTAGTATATAAGTCTATGTGTGTGATTATTTTTGGTGTAAAGAATCCTGTGCCGTATCAAGAGTCTCGGGCCCTTTAAAGGCAGGGTTTCCACTCTTGCAACACACCTGACGAAGATTACTAGTTTCTACCTGAGCAGTCGGCCAGGAGCCTATCTGACCTTCTCTCTCTCCGGAGCAGAGAACTAAGATTAAACGTTCTGCTTTCCTGTTCAGAAATAGTAAAATCTACTACTATGGATTCTTCCTTCTATGTTCGTACTGTGCGTAACCCAGTATGTCGTTGATTTCTTGCAGTGACTTGTTGTGCACCTTAAGTATTCTTGTTGTGATCATCGTGGTTGTGTCTTGTTGGTTGGCGGGTGGCGACGTAGAGTCAAGTGTGTTTGTTCCTTTTTACACGCGCGCACACACCTTCAAAAATAAAAAAATAAAAAAAATTAGCACCTTTTATCAGAGTTGTTGTCGTAACGAGGAGGGTCATTACAATGTTCTTCACATCTTCAGCTTTCCAATGATCCATATCGTGCCCATTTTGGTATTATGGATCTCGATATATGTTCCTATGAAGTTAGCGCTCAACAATTGTCAATCTCATCTCAAGGTTAATCTTGACCATTTATCTTATATGCTTAATGATTTATCCCACATGCATTGTGGGAAATGATTCCAAGTGGATTATATTGTTCTTCCCTCACCTTGTAGTTTATATGTGGGTATAGGATAGGTATAGAGTATTGAGCCCGCGTTAATGTTTTGACTCGACCCACATCTAGAAAAAAAAAAAAATCTAAATACAATAATAAAATAATAAGCATGTATGTCATGCAATTCATGTCCGAAAAAAAAAAAAAAAGAAAAATATTATGTTGTTCCTCAGGTTGTTCTTGGTGACATAACAATGCCAAGGCACCCTATGAGGCTCAGGTAAAGCCTCCCCACTTTATGATTGTTAGGAATTAGATCATAGAGCAATGAAATAATGAAAAAATAAAACACAGAAGAGCATAATAAAAAACAAGACATAGATATACGTGGTTCACCCAATATGGGCTATGTCCACGGAGAAATTTCCAGGTCCTTCCTTTATTATTATCTAACAAATGAAGGGATACAAATATAACACTCCCACTGTAACTTCCTCTTCTTTTTCTCACAGTCTCCTCTCTCAGAATACAATATTCACACCCACACCTAGATGCAACACATTGCCCTCATACAAGAATGATTTGCCTTCTTGGGAAAAAATCCTAACATAATTTCTACTGTAAGATCTACGATCTTATAATGAACAGTCCTGATTGAATACTAAATTACAATATTTTACAAGGCAATTTCCCCAAAATTTTCCGTAGGGGGCTCCACCCCTAAACCCTTGGATGGAGGCCCGCTAGCTCCCATGCCCACTATAAAATGTAGGTTTTCATCAAAATGTTATCATAAGTCATTATAGATAGCTTCAATAGAACACACCAATGATTCTAGAAAAGGGCAACTTTATCTAACTCCTATCAGATTGTATTTAAATAAAACTAATTCATGGTTCAAAATATATTACATATGAGATAAACCAAAATCATATTACTTCAATTTATCAAGACACATGTTTTTAGAAAATAAATTAATTACATCAATAAAATAAAGAATAAATTAAACTAGAGCCATTACAATATAATTCCATGAACAACATTCACATCCATACATAGTAATAAAATACTTAATGTATTTAGGGTAACAAATATTATTCATTGAAACTTTTAAAAGATTGAAATGTTAGACTAACCATGTATGTTAAACCAGAAAATCATCAACTTAGATAATGAATTAGCATCAAATATAGATCATGTCAAACCAATGAAACCAATTCATATTGTAATAATTAGATGGACATATGAACAAAATCTAAACATATCAACAACAATAAAATAAAACACATAACATAACACAATGCCAACAAGAATCAATGTTGAATCTTCTTTCAAAACCATTAACAATATGCTGTCAAAATACTAGAAAAACCAGATAATCTCGTCACGATGAGTTCTTAGAAAGTGGTCTATGACTTAGTAGAAAATGTCGATATTTTCAATGTATTGAAATCGTACTTTTATAATTATTTTACATAACTATCAAAATAACTAACTTTAAACTAAAACTATAACTAAGCTAACTAAAATAACTACTTTTTGTTCTTCATTTATGACCAACTTGACTTTTCTTGATAGGAGGAGGATTGCCAGCTGTCAATTCTCTAATAATACTCTTTTTCCCTTTTGGTTTGCTTCTCTTTGGTTTTGACCGTCATTCCTTGCTTCCATGAGATTTGGTGGTGACTTAATTATTGCTTCATTGCCTTCTTTAGCCTGTGCTACAATATCACGTTGAAGTTGCATGCGAATACATTTGGATCTAAGCATATCATTCCATTCTACACTTGTCAGAAATGGATTTTTGAACATATTTTTATACAATAATTCAAGCTCTATTGTCATCAAATAAGGGTTGGAAGGATGACTCATTAGAAAATCAATGAGCATTGATAGAATAGTAAAATATTTTCCCAATGAGTTCAAAATAGTTTTTCCTGAGAAAACTTCATTTTCATCCATAGAAAATTGCATATCATACCGAAAGGAGACTAACATCTATGTATAAGTGTCCTTTGAATGTAATCATGGATCATTTTCTCAAGGATATGGTAAACGGAACTTTCTAATTTTCCTGAATTTCCTTTTAAATTTGATAATTGATTGATGAACTTCCTTAATTTCTCGACGAGGGATTTTAGGAACTCTCCTTTTTCTATAACATTTGTAACATTTACCACCGCTTCAAATCTATATCTGACTCCAGATGCTCTTAAATATTTGTCTAAGAGGGAATTCATAAACTCATTAATCTTCTCGGATTGTGGCATTTTCTTTTCAATATCAGGCAAAATATTACTGATCTCTAGCTGAGCATTCTTTATGATAATTGTTTCACAATGTTGATGTATCTCAAGATGAAATCTGAACTGATCCATCACACGAATGATCTGATCCCAAAGGATTTTCTGAGTTTCAGCTAAGTGTTGTGTTCCAACTATTTCTCTAATGCATCCTCTAACAATTTATTCATACTTTTATTTTCTTCAAACAAAGTATTAATACTCTGATTTTTTTGCTCAATTTTTTCTTCAAGCTCCTTTATATACATTTCCCTATGTTGATTGATATCTTAATGGTACACAACTATAATTGAAGCCATGATAGGTAACATTGATTCTGATGAGGGATTATGAGCTTGATTCTGTTTATGGATTTTATTGATTTCTTCTACATATTTCTCTTTTTCTACTTACAATCCAACAATTTCTTTAGTTAGTGCAACAATATTCACTTTAAGAGAAACACACTTTAAGAGAAACATTCTCTGACTATGATTTGTCTCTTTCTTGATAAGCTTCAATCAATTCTTTAGATTCAGTAAATTGAAAATGAGGATTTTTCAACTTAGCCTTTAAATTCTTATTTCTTTTTCCTTCTCATAAAGAATATTTTTATAATTTGTGGCTGCTTTCTTAGCATCATTGATCGATGCAATTTGATTATCCAATTCCCTGATTTTGTTGGCCTTGATTTTTTTAATGGTATTTTCTTTAATGAGTTGCTGATATAATTTAGTTACTACAGTATGTAACTTTCTCACATTCATAGTTGATTGAATTAACCTTCAAGCAACAATATCACCTATTTGTCTATGCCATTCAACTAAATCAACATCATTGATTTGACTAATATCTACCCCAACATAAGTAGTTTTGTACTCTGTCAAATTTGACCTTTTACTTGATTCTCATTGAATAACCAATAAATTGAATTCATTATTTTTATGTCTGTGGAAGTAATAAATATGGGGCCTATAATTTCTTGAGAACTGGCTGGAACACTATCCTTATTGATTAAGGATTTAGCAAGGGATTTCTTCATGTCTGATGAATCTTGGTTCCCAAATAATAAAATTTGATTATTTTTAGAAGATAGATCTAAGGAGACTATAACTAGAGGTCCTTTTGAATTCCTTTGTTTCGATCCTGCAAGAAAATAATCAACTTGTTCTGAAATATCTTCTTGAAGATCTCCAGTTCCATTTTCTATGGTTTCCAACAACTTTCTTCTTTCAATCTCACATTGTTCTACGTCATTTGCTTCTGATTCATCTGTAGGCTTGGCTGAAGTATCGGTAATTTGTTCGTTGGTGTTTTATGATTGTTTCACACCAGTGATCATGCATTCTGAATTAGCTGTTTCAGTATCCGTGTCATATATCATTATAGAATTGGATTGCGATTTATCTTCCATCTTTTCCTTTTTTGAAGAATTATGCATAGTCAACGCATGTTGTACCTCTTATGAGGTATATTTGTTAGCAATCATTTCCATAGAAACATTTGAGTGATGTGGATATGAGGGTAAGCCTATATTTTTGCGTTTCTCTGATATAACATGATATGGATCAAACTTCCATAATACGTCATTTTTCAGATTGAAGGATGAAATAAATTTATTCACAACATCAATAATTGTTTTTTTTTTAATAATGAAGGAGGAAAATTTAGCAGGAAGATTGAAAGAAGCCATTTTACTTTTCAAAATGAAATGTAATTGATCAACTGCTAATCTTTGTCTGCAATATTCTATAGAAAAAATGAGAGGAGGAATATAAATAGGTAAATGGTAAGGTTCTATCTCACAACCATATATTTTGATCACAATATATCTTTTAAATAAAAACCAATCCCCTAATTTAAAAGCATGGTGCAAATGTAACTTTTGTTGATAGGCTACATGAATCCTAGGAGGTTCCTGTCCCATAAGGAAAGAGTATCTATTGAATAAAAACACATTAAAAAATTCTAGGAATTTGTTGACCAAAATTTGGTCACCTATATGTTTCCGCTCTTGGAATAATAATAATAATAAATGATATTGGAAGATGATGATTTTTGAACCATTATATGTTCATTGCATAGCCCTCAGTATTAGCTTCACCATGCATTTCACATAATCAAAATCAGAGTCTCCATGACCAAGATACACATACTTCTGTCCAAAAGTCTAATGGAGGTATTGCAAGAAGAAATATGAAAAATGTTCTAAGTGACATGTTCTCTCCTCTCTTTTACCTTCACCTCTATTCATTCTCTCATTTTATACTAGTCATTTTTCCCATTGTCTCATTACTTTCATATTCCCCTTACCATTTTCCACACTTAGCCATTTTTCCTTATTCCTTTCCACGTTCACATTCATTTCCCCTTTCCTTTATTTTCCATTTTTTTTTTTTTTAATTTTCCTTTCCATTTTCATTATCCCATTTTCCCATTTCTTTCCTTTCCCCTTTTTTCTTTCCCAAATTTCATGTAATTCCTTTATTTCCCATATATTTCTTTTCATTTTTCATATTTTTCATATTTCTTCCATATTTCACTTGACCCATTATATATTTTCTAGACTTAGTCTTATTTACTATGGCTTACCGCGGGTTGGTGACATTTCTTAAGAGTATGTTTTATCTCTGCTAGGCTCACAATGCACTTTGACTTCTGCCACCTTCATAATGCACACAACTCTTTTGACTACTCTTTACTATGTAACTCCTCCAACACTTAGCCAAATATATGAGTTACTATGGGTTCACGGGTGTTGGTCCTAAACTCTGCACTTGACTGCTAAAGGGCATAGCTAAGACACCTCAAGTTTAGAATGGTTTATTTATTTATTTTGTTGGTCAATTAGAGGGTTGGTTTTACCAAGGCAAGAGCATGGTGGGGTTGGAAAAATGATATGGATGAGGGTCCTCCTTGGCTGGTGGAACACAAATGACAGACAAGTGAGATAATAGAGGTAAAAATAAAGGGAAACAACAAACAAATCAATGAATAATCTGCTGCAAGAAGTTTAATACTTAAAATATAATTTCAAGACAATAAAAATGTATCAAAAACACAATTACTCCCACAGGTTGCAATGGAAACAAATCTTCACCAAAGCATTTGTTGTTTCATAGGTTGCATATTAGTAAACACAAGTTATACAATATCTGAAGGAAATGAAATGTACTTCGCACAAACCAAAAACTACATTCAAGATAAGATAAAAACACATGTAGATTTGGACAAAAACACTGTCATCAAGAGTATATTCCCCAGGTAGAGATTTTTAATCCATGCATAAAACAGGTTCAACCAGTTTGATGTATTGATATTCTTTTCCCAAAAACTGAACCCTTAAAACATACAAAAACTACATATTTATCAAAGTTGCAGAGGCTCTCATCCATATGGAATTGAGGCTTAACTCTACACCATCAGTTGTAAAACAACTTATTAACTTAGCTAAAACATTGTTGGAGTATATTAAGGTATACTTCGCACTTGACTTAAGAAAAAAAGAGTGTTTCTTATTGTTAGCACTAGAAGTCACCTTTGGATTGTGGCAGAGGTAAGCCTAGGGGCCAATAGCCATCAGTTTTATGTCACAATGAATAAATTTAAGGGTAGTCTAATGGATGCAGTCTCAGGATTATAGCGCTTTAACAAAGAAAACTGGGCTGGCATGCATAAGCAGATGAGGTCTTGATCTAAATTTAGTTAGTAAGTTGTAGTAAAGGGTGAATAGGGGGAAGAACTAGTGAGGAAATGTAGAGGTCTTCTATGGACATCGGGTCTTCCAATAGCCTAAGGAGGAAACTCTTCGAATACAAGATCTTCTTGAAACCAAAACTTTAGGAAACTGAAAAACATCATAACAATATTGCAATCAAACATACATTACAATACAGTCACAAAAACTCGACTGGATCACCCATGCCCGAGTCTTCAATATCAGAAGCAAAAGAGATGATAGGAAAGTTGTCTGTCATTAAACAAGAAGTCTCAAATGACAACACATAACCAGAGAACCGGAGGCTTCATTAAAACTTTACAATACGTGAGCTTATCTCAACCATCGACCCTAACAAAATATCAAAACTGAGTATTTATACTCAGAGCCACCACCACCATGAGAGATGTGACCTAGCTATTACATTCAAAGATTTTCATCTGTATCTTCTTCTATTAGTCTGCACTTGCATTCTTCTTTAAGACGCGACCTCAGACCAGTATGGGCTTTGGAGGGGAATCCGTTGACATGAGAAATTTCAGCTGACAGTATTCCTACACTACCGTCTTTCCATTCTTTCCATTTATGGGGTGAGATGAGGTTTCAAACACCTCCCCCATTTCCATTAACTACCCACATCGGGATCAGGATGGAGCCTGACACCCATGAATGCTCCAGGCGACCTCCATGACTCCTCCCAATTGATCTCGGCCTCTTGAAACCACGCAGATCATCAACTGAGACCAAGAAGGGCGCTTTGATCCTTTGTGCGGATCCATTCTGTTTCCCCACACGACCGCAGGATGTGATCATGTGATTGATTCCCAAGCGTTTCGGGATTTCACATTTCATGAATTCGCACTGTATTTCCATGCTGAAATCTCTGAGTCATGAAATCGCGATCGCTCGTATCCGGTGACATGCGTATTTTTGCATCGGTCGGCCCAGATCATTTCTTCATTTTAGTACCTCAGACCATCGACACTTCTCACCTCAGCCTTCGCGAAAATACTTTCTCCATGGATCCTGCACCATGTGTCCTTCTGAAATAGACGACCCAGATCATTTCATGAATTCTCATTTTGTGAGTCCTCATGACTCTGCCCTTTGACTTCTCCATTTTGTGAGTCAGCGAAATGCTAATCTTGTGCCACGTGTCCTTCCCAGGATCAAGGATTAGGATGGCCTCACGATTTCAAAACTCTATCTAACGCTATACCTCAAGTAACTCTGTGATCCTGATCGCCTGATGATCGTCGATCCGATCTGCCTAGTGGATATTTACCGTTGAAAGTTGATATTGCTAGCTTGATAGATTTGAGTCCATATCAGACTGCTCTAAGTGCTACGCTTGTGCTTATGGCTGTGGCCTCTGTAAACAAATACTTGGATGACTGGCTGAGGGCTAGGGAATGCAAAAGGATTAGTGACAGAGACTAGGAGAGAGAAGTGATCGACCTCAGAGAAAACAAAAAGGCTTAGGTCCGACACCTCTCAGGCAGAAAAAAGAAGAAAACTATAAGCCGAAAGGAAAAACCTTGCGATTGGGTCCGCGAAAGGAGGAGAAACAGGCAAAAAGACAGACTTAGGTAGAAACCACAAACCCCTAAGGCTTTGACAATTTTATGTGATAAAATTTGGTTCCATAGGGGATGGCATGCTCCCTACGAGCTGCCAAGAACCAACATTTACAGTGACTTAGCGTTGGGTTATGGAGTCTCCTATTAAAACCAAAATAAACATAAAACATGAACGATATTTACAATGGTAGGAATCCGACTGCGGCTTTAAACAATTTTTCTTTTCAAGAAGTGCCCATTGATAGGGCCACTAAAAACTACGTTACCCTCCAAATTTTGCAACCTGTAAGTATTATTTGAAAGTGTCTTAGAAATTTTGAAGGGTCAAATCCAAAGAGCTTCAAATTTACCATGCTTTCCCTTGTCCTGTCTGGGTGCATCCCATTTGAGTACTAGATCACCCAGCTGGAAATATTTTTCTCTGCTCTTCTTGTCAAACGACTGCTTGATCTTCTGTTGATGGTCATGTGCCCTGTCCATCACTTGCTCTCTAGTCTGCTACACTTCTACCAGCTGATGTGTCATTCTAATCATGCCATCAAGCTCTCCTTGGAAGTCCTGAAAGAATTTTTCCATAGGCATGGAAAGCTGAGGAGGAAATACTTCTTCAGTTCCATATACAAGATGGAAAGGAGAGAGACCCAACAACCTCTTTGTTGTCACTCTATCAACCCATAGAGAAAATTTGAGCTTTGAATCCCATGCTTTCTTGTTGTCCTCTAACAGTCTTTTGATAATATTTACAAGGCTCTTGTTAGAGGATTCTGCTAGTCCATTCTCTTGGGGGTATTAGGGAGTTGAGTGAAGCAATGGAATTCCAAACTGCTCACAAAACTGGATTAATGGCTCAGCCTTGAAGGATGCAACATTATCAGTGACAATCCTTTTCAGACAACCAAACCTTGCTATAATATCTTAAAGAAAACCAATGATTACTTTGTGAGAAGCACTCTTTGTGGGGACAACTTCTATCCATTTGGTGAAGTAATCGGTGGCAGTCAAGATCCATCTATGCTGACCATTCGAAGGAGGATGAATCTCCCCAATAAAGTCTAGGCTCCACTGCTGAAAGGGTCCTATAGCTACCACAAGCTTCAATGGCAGAGACTTGAGTTGCTACTTCCCAGAGAATTTTTGACATTTGATGCAAGCCCTGATTTTTCGCATATAAATCAGTGAATAGGGTAGGCTAGAAGTACCCATCCCTGAGAATATTGTAGGCTGTGGTTCTCCATAACTGATGTCCCCCACACGGGCCATCATGAAAATAAAAAATAATCTTTTGGGCCTCCTGTGGGTATAAACATCTCAGCAGAATACCCAAAGGGTATTTCCAATACAAGTCCTGGTCAATAAAGCAATATCTAATCGCTTTGAGCTTTAAATCTCTTTCCTTTCTCTTCCCCATCCCATCTAGAGGTCGCAACATTTGCAGAAAATACACAATATCTTTGTACCAAGCACATTCTTCCAATGGAGAGTTGTCTTGAGATCCTTTATCAAACACTTTAGCCTGCTGATTTTCTGAGTGAGCGTTGATGAAGTTAACCTCCAAAGCTTTACAATTAGATTCAACCAACAACTTGGATAAACCTTGGCCTTTAACTAGCTTGGTGGGTTTTATTTCTAGATCAAATTCAAGGATTCTGGCAATCCACTTGCTCCTTATCCCATCTATGTCAGGCTAAATGAGAATGTCCTTCACAGAAGCTGAAGGAACATATGCAATGATTTTTGAATGCAGAACATAGACTCTGAAATCTTTACGATCTTTCACCAAGGAATAGGCCTTCTTTTCCATGATGTCATATCTGACCTCTGCATCTCTTAGCGGTCTGCTAAAAAAAGAAATAGGTTTCTCCAGCCCTGCATCATTATTTTGTAGTAAAACAATGACCACTGTATCAAATGAAGAAAAGGAAAAAATCAGAAAATCCTTGGAATAATCAAGACTGAATAACACAGTTGCTTCAGTCAGTGCCTTTTTTATTTGATTGAAGGATTCTCTATATTTGGTAGTACATTTTACTTTGTTCCCCTTTCTAAGCATGGATGTGATATGCTTCACCAATTCAACAAAATTTGAAACAAACCTGCTTAGAAAATTGATTTTTCCTAGGAAGGACTAAACCTCCTTCTTAGATTTGGGAAGCAACAAGGTTTGAATAGCTTCCACCCTACTTGAATCAATCCTGACCCCCTCAGTTGATATGATGTGTCCCAACAATTTTCCTTCCTGCATGGAAAATAAAGACTTCTTGGGATTTAGGGAGAGACCAAACCTTCTTCATTTTGAGAAGACCTTTCTTAGATGTTGACAATGTTCTTTATCAGATTTGGAGAAGACTATTATGTCATCTAGATAGATGACCGCAAATTTTTCTCTTTCTCCAATGAAAGTGAATTCCATGGCTCGTTGGAAGGTTTCTCCCGCGTTAATCAATCCAAAGGGAATGTTGGCATACATGAATGTGCCCAAGGGAGTGGTGAAGGCTGTATTTTCTCTATCTTTAGGCAGGATAGAGATCTGATTGTAGATAGAAAAGACATCAAGCATGGAGATCCTGGATGCACCTGTCACCCTCTGCAATATGTGTTCCATCTTTGTAAAAGGGTAATTTTCCTTCTTAGAGATTCTGTTTAGATTTCTGAAATCAACACACAGTCTGATTTCTCCATTTTTCTTTCTCACCGGGACCAGGTTGGCTACCCATTCAGAATATCTCAAAGGGACAATGATTTGTGTGTCCAACAACTTCTTTACCTCCTTTTCCATAATAGGTAGCAGCATAGGATTTATTTGTCTTAATTTATTCTTAAATGGTTTGGCCTCCTCTCTCAATAGGATCTTATGCTCAATGAAGACTGTGTCATATGTCCCGAGGTCTTCATAGGTCCAGTCAAACACATCAGAAAATTATTTTAATAACTCAGTATAATCGACTCTCTGCTCCCTTGATAGGCTACTTGAAAACTTGACGAACTTTGGATCCTCCTTTGTACCAATATTGCATTCAGCTACATCAACATCGTCAGTTGGGCCTTTAAACTTTACTGCCACATCGTTCCCATCGAACAATCTTTATAATGGAACTAGTCCTTTGGGAATGTGGTTGCTAGGTAGCTGAACAATATGGTGATTAGCAATTTTATTTAGAAATACATCATCCTGAGGGTCACCTTCAGGATCATGATCCTGATCAATGTGCAATGCTGAGAACTCATCAATAGACTCAAGAAATTTTCTGATCTCAAGATCATCCTCGAACACCTTCCAATACTTGATATTGTCAGGTACAGAAGGCCTATATCTTACCTCAATATCATACTTGAGTTTAGGTGGTAGAGGGACTCTGAAATTGCTTGCTGATATAGCCAAAGAGTCGGCCATGACATTCTCTTCTCTTGGAATAAATGAAATGTTGAAATTCGAGAAAAAACTATCAACCAGATCCCACACTTCATTTCTATATGATCTCAGTCGAGGGTGTTTGGCATGATAAATATTTCTGATCTACTGGAAAATCAACTCAGCATCCCCAAACATCGATATCTCTTCAATTCCCATGTCTTTTGCAACCCTCAATCCCAAAATAAGAGCTTCATATTCTACCACATTATTGGTATTTTCAAATTTTAACTTGAATGACAGAGATACAATTTATTGAACAGGAGAAACAAGGACCACTCCAGCTCCAACACCTTCTCTAGAAGAGGCTCCGTCAAAGAAGACAGAGGTAATAATAGGAAAATATTCACAGAGGGCAAGGGACTTCTTTCTGATTTGAAGAGGGGCTTCGGGAGCATCACTGAGCTGTAACAAGATAGATCCCAAATCAACATCAAGGGAAAAAATAGGATGATTGGTGGGGTCTACTTCATCACTAATGATATAGGCCAATTGAGCTTCTCTATACAGTCTTCTATGTTCCCCCCCAAATATAGGAATGGTATCATATGTGAGGTCCATATGCAATGTTCCTCCAAGACTTTTTATCCAAGATCTTGACAAAATCATGCCAAACTTGGGAGGAACATCAACTACCATGATATATATGACCACACTTTTCATGGGAAACTGGAACAAGGACACAACCAGATCTTTGATGACCTCAATACATTGCACTTTCCTGGAATCAAAAGAATACATGTCATGGTATGCTTTTGTGATTTCTAGTCCTAGTTCTTCCATGACAGTTTTGGGCATGAGATTATGAGAGCCCCTGAATCCATCAAACAATTATGCAGTACCTTATCATGTATGTTCAGTGATGTATAGAAGGGAGGGGATGGATAATCTCTATCTTCTACCATAGGACCTAAGATGAATGCTGGCTTTTCAAATTGGATATTCACTGACTCTGTGGGATGGCAAGATGGCTTAGACTGCAACAACTTAGAGAGGGATTTTTTGAAATCTTCATGCTTGCCTAGCTCTAAAAGGGGCACAAGGATACTAATTTTTTGAATTTCGTGCTCAAAGATAAAGGAGAAAGGGGGTTTCAAAAATTCTCTCACTTCTGGGACATGACTTTTGATACTGGTGAGGGATTCTCGGATTTCTTTTCCTTGCTGTTGTTTGCTGCATCTTTAGCAGACTGCTGTGCTCTGGAAGGCTGATCAGGAACATCAAGATTTCTTTCTTTCTTCTTAGACCTAAGGTTGTATTTGTTTGGGATGTGGCTGGCCTTATCCCCCTTTATTAGCTCATTTAGTTGGATATCCATGAGAGACTCTTTGTGTGCTGATTGAGTTAAGTGAGGAGAAGGAGATGCATGTTCAAGACAATGTATTTATGGGCCAAGGTCTTCTTCCTCTCCATCACTATCTACAACGAGGTTGTTTTGAAGAGGGGTCCGAGTTTTCTGATCATCCCTATATCTGTTCCAAGGTTCTCTTTGTATAATCTGAGGAGCATTGTTGCTTGGCCTCCTGAAGTTGCCTCTGTTATCAACATTTTGAGGATTTCTGTATGTGTGCTTCCCCTCTAATTCCAATATTTCGATTCTGGATGAAAGTGATTTTAGTAACTTGGTTACTTCGTACATTTGAGGGGGGGAGACAAAGGAACTGGAGGTTGAGGCTTCAACTCTTCCCTTTCCTTTTTCTTTGTCAGCCTTATTTATGAGTCGATCAACTGCCAATACGTTAGAATCTACTTCAAGAGATGCATCTTGCATATGAGCCAAGGAGGTAGCTCTTCTCTCTCTTAATAGGAGGTAGAAGTCAGGGTCAAAAGCACTAGCATAGGTAGTTTTGGCAGAGGCTTCTGTAGGTTTTATCTCAGCAGGGATCTTATTGTACATTTTGTTGAATCTTTTGGAGAATTCAAAGACAGACTCTCCCTCTTTTCTCTTTAGGGACTCAAATTCTGTGATATAATACATGAAGTCCTTTTTATCCCCCCACTGTCTCAAGAAGATATCATCTAAAGCCTCAATCCCATCAATGGATCCAGGGGTCAGGGCCTTGAACCACTTTTTGGATTCTCCATCAAGACTGTGGACAAAAATCCTCATCCGCACATCTTCATCTACTATGACATAGTTATCAACATAACTATAGAAAGCTTCAAGGTGCTCTTCTGCAGTAATATCTCCTTCCCCCATAAACTTAGGCAACAACTTAAGGTATCCACCGGCTGGGAGGGCATTAAGAGGCTAAGGAAAAATGAGAGGGGTGTATCTGGCAGCTACTATAGCGTCTATTCTATTTCTGGGGGGATTATCTCTTTCCATAGGGATGATAGGTGGAGGAGAAATAGGGGGGGAAGGGGTTCAAACATGGGAGACTGGAACTGAGCTTCTGGGAGGAAAGGGAAACAACATAGGATTTGAAGAAAAGGCTACAGGGCTAGGGGGAACATAGGTTTCCCTTTCTTCAAAATCAGTAACTCTAATAGGAGGAGGAGTAATAAAACCTGGAGTTGGAAAATCTTCTGAGGTCTAGGGTCTAGACCAAGGTACAACCTCAGGGGAAAAAGGAGTGACAAATATTTCTCCTTCCAATCCAAAACCAGGAGGAGAAAACTCAATAGGAACACTCCCAAAATTTAAACTTTGGAAAACAAGAAGTAGATATCAGAGTTTCTACAAGAGGATAATGAAAATCATCAGAAATACCTGGTTCAACAATAGAACTACTTTCTCGAAGGGCCTTTTCCTTTCTGATAATTTTCTCTAGGTTAGCTTCAGGTGTTGCTAGAAGTAGCTGTGGAGTAGACCTCGTGTGTTTTCCTCTAGAAGCCACAACTGAAATAGTGGATTCGTTAGTGGATTCACATCAATGGAGTCTCGAGGTGCACAAAAACAATATTCAATGTACCGAGTTCTGATGCACCTTCAGAACTAGTAAGCTTTGTTGTTCAATCCCAGGGAAAATCTTCAATTCGTCCCTGACAACAATGCCGGAAATGTTAGCACTAGAAGTCACCTCTGGATTGTGGTAGAGGTAAGCCCAGTACCCATCAGTTTTATGTCACAATGAATAAATTTAAGGGTGGTCTAATGGACACAGTATTTCTAGGTGTTTCAAGGTTTTGCGTTTTGCGAATTCACACTGTATTTCCATGCCAAAATATCCAAGTCGAAAAATCACAATAGCTCGGATTGGGGACACGCGTATTTTTGCATCGGACGGCCCAGATCATTTCATCATTTCGAGACCTCAAACCATTGACACTTATCACCTCAACCTTCATGAAAAAACTTTCTCCATGGATCCTACACCACGTGTCCTTCTGAAATAGACGACCCAGATCATTTTGTGACTTCGCGTTTCGAGAGTCCTCATGACTCTACCCTTTGACTTCTCCATTCTACGAGTCAGTGAAATACTAATCTTACACCGCATGTCCTTCCCAGGATCAACGACTAGGATGGCCTCACGATTTCAAAAATCTATTTGACGCTATATTTCATGTAACTCCGTGACCTTGATCACCCGATGGTTTTCGATCCAATCTACCTGGTGGATCTCCACCATTGAAAGATGATCTTGCTCGGTCGCTTGATTTGAGTCCATATCAGACTGCTCTAAGTGTTGCACTTGTGCTTATGATTGCGTCCTCTGTAAACAAATACTTGGATGACTGGCTGAGGGATAGAGAATGCAAAAGGATCAGTGACAGAGACTAGGAGAGAGAAGCAATCAACCTCAGAGAAAATGGAAAGGCTTAGGGCCGACACCTCTCAGGCAGAAAAAAGAAGAAAACTATAAGTCGAAAGGAAAACCTTGCGATCAGGTCCACGAAAAGAGAAGAAATAGGAAAAAATACAGACTTAGGTAGAAACCACAAACCCCTAAGGCTTTGACAAGTTTATGTGATAACACTTATCACACATAAAATACCACTTATTATGCCTTAATCTAAAATGTCTTGCAATTAAACAACTAAAACTACTGCTAATGATAAACCAAACTGATGCATATGCTGAATCGAACTGAGTCTTTGGCATAACTAAATAGTACTATAGAACTGGATTATGATTTGGGCACTTGTATCCATGCACATTATTGGAGGCTAACTGGGAGATAACTGGATAGACTTATTCACATTATCTCTTTGAGGAAGAGGCAAGTCTTCTGGTACTTCTCCTGGAGTTTAGAGTACAATTTCTCCAATTCCTGATTATGGTGTTGCAAGGAATGGACCTACAACTTCAGTTTATGCACCTGTTGACTATAATCAAGATTTTCTATCTCGACCATAACTGACCTTTTCTTCATTTGGACCCGTTTAAAGAATACTTTAATGCAGGAAATTAATGAGGATAATCCACTTCGATAATTCGACGTTCGTGAGATTTTGAATGAAGAGTATAACTATCTCTTGAATGACTGAACT